>WFAB01001391.1:0-206910 GCA_018977245.1 Lethenteron camtschaticum | reverse complement strand
TGGAGCCGAGTGAAGTCCCATCGGAAGTCAGTTAAATTGAAACAACTCCTGCGGTTTGCAGAATGCTGTTTTTTGCTTGCAACTTTCATCCATAGATAACTGCCAAAACTCTGACAACAAATCTAGGGTGGAGAAAAATCACGCACCCGACAGTGCATCCAATGAATCGTCCATCCGTGGGAGTGGGTACGCATCTGCCACAGAGAACTTGTGTAATAAAAGACTCCGTCAGGCACTGCTGGTCTTCGTCTGTCTTTTATTCAAGTTCTTCTCCGCACCCCACTGGCCTCTTCCACGGACCAGTGTCGTCTCTCGTCGCGCGCCCCGCGCACGCTCCGTGTGGCCCACACTCGCTGGTGGCCGCTCCGCTCTCTCCGTGTGCCCCGCACACGCCGCCAGCCACACCCCTCACTCCGTGTGCCCCGCACACTCTGCCAGCCACTCACAGCCACATGTGCCCCGCACACTCTGCTAGCCCCTCACACACGCTAGCCCTGTCTACCCCACGCACCTCCTCTCGCGTGCCCCGCATGCTCCTCTCGCGTGCCCCGCACGCTCCTCCCGTCAGCTCCTTCTCCCGCTCCGCACACGCTGGCCGACGGTGTGCAGAAGCCCATCAGCCACGTGGCTGATGGCGCGGCGGCCACCCAACGTGGTCCGCTTCTTCACTCCATCAACTGGCTTCGATCTCTTCCGGGCTCCCCTCTATAACCTCTCTCCCACGTGACCCTGACTCCTCCCTTCCGGATCGTCACATCCGGCCTGCACATACTGCCCTGCTGGCTCACCTCCATTCACCTCGCTTCCCATTGGAGCCGAGGTGAACGGCGGCCCCTCTACACGCCCCCATACCGGGCTCTGCCCCAATACCCGGGTCGTGTGATTGGGCCAGAGTCCAGCAGCAACCCCGTTTACGCTCGCATTACACTTGTTTAATTTCTGAAAATTACACAAAATCTCAAACTCCTGTTTGTTCACTCCCCACGGACTGGTGAAATTATATCAGCGGCCAACATCTCGTCGACCGCCTGACACACATGGTCCTTCTCTTTAGGACTAAACCAAAATAATTCTGACATATGGGAGCAGCGCTACCCATATCAATATGATGATGCATCAGGGACGTGCGGCCAATATCAAATTTACTCTTATTAAACAGATCAGAGAATTCCCTGAGCAGTATACGAAACCTGCCCCTCTGCTCCCACGACAAATTCAGATTTTCTGAACAGAACGCATCCATCATGATTCATCCGACACCACTTCCCGTTCCACTGAAGCCACAACCTGAGCAGTCACGTCACTGTATCTCCACAACACATGGCCGTTGCGTGGGCCAAAACCGTATCCACCTGTATAACCACGGTACTCAATCCAGCATTCATCACCTGGAGGAAGGGCTCCTGATCCCCCTCACTATCGTCTGGGCCTCCACCAAAGTGAGACCACGAACCGCTCTGTTCAAAGGGGTTAAAATAACCCCCACCTCAGTAACTTCTCGATCGAGCTGCTTCCGCAGCCACAAGGCACAAGCATCTGTTCACCTGGGGGAACTCGAATAGTTTCGCTTACCAGGGTCTGAACCATAGCGTTAGCTATACGCAGCCGAGTTGGGAAAGACAAAAATGCCAATTGACGCCGCGATGGAAGCTCAACACACCCCTGGTCAATCTAAATCTTGAGAGGTATATTTAAAAAAAAATCAGTCCCCAAAAAACAAGGCACCGCCAGTGACTTTGAAATCAACACTGGGCCGTCATTTCAATATCACCAAACCGTACTGTAGATGATTGGCCCACAATACTTTCGCCATTAGCGGCAACACATGGACGACCCACTGGACTAAGACAACCCAATTTTGGTGGCAAGGACCTATAAATAAACTCTAAAATGATGGTGGCGGATGCTCCCGTATCAATGAGCACCCGTACCTCAACACCCTGCATGGTCCCCACAACCGCGGGCAATCCCGCCGCTACCGTTCCAGTGACTTATGGATTTAGTGCTATCGGGACTCCAATGGGATTCGTGTTTGATTTATTTGGATGACATGATCGCATTTGGACACACCTTTCAGGAACATCTTGTTATATATGTTAATTATGGAGGTGTACTTTTGTTAGGATATGCAAGTGTATGTAATTATGCTAATGTATGTAATTATGATAATAAGGCTCTGCCTCGTTGTCTAGGGTCGTATTATCAATCGGAATAATACAATTAGTTGTATGAAGTTATGCAAGCGTGAAATAAGTATGCTGGTCAAGCTCGGCTTCGTTGTCTAGGGTTGTATTATCAATTGGGATAATACAATGATTCTCACTTTAACTTTAATGATTAATGTTTTAGTGTGTTTATGTCAGGTCTCCAAATTCAAATCTCACCGCAGGATACAGTTCTCATAATCAAGATTATTATGCATGAACTTAGGAAGGCACTGCTCAGACACTTCTGAGTTAAGCAACTTTAATTTCTAAACAAAAACATAACACTCTAAAATGTGAACTCTAATGCCTGGAATGTCAACACAGTACTCCTGGAGATGTCCTCCTCATTTATCCGTACATTTAACCCTAAATTATTACAATTGTGAAACTGGTTAACAGAAACATTCATAATTCCTCAGAGTAAAGTGGGCATATACGGCGATAGGAAAACGTCCTTAAAAATTAATGTAACAATATTCATACGAACGGCAATAAAGAAAGCAAAAGTAGACCTCAATGAATTCATTGGTAAGATTATGCAATTAACGAAATGTCTTGGAACAATGGTGTGTGGCAGTGTGCCTGCTTCAGAAAATGCTTATCAATTGGCTTCAATAAATTTGCGGGCAAGATTCTGTGATCAAAATAAATATTTTAACACGATAGTCTCCCTGTGAGTGTGTAGATTTGTAACGTAGGTTTCTAAACGTTTAGTTTCATCAATGAATTAATTTCGATTTAAAGCTTTCGTGACTGCAGGGATTCATCTTCTTGGTTCTTTCGGTAAAGTCACGTAGAAGGGAAGTAATAAAATAATAAAAATAAAACATAATAAAACAATTCTCACGACGTTTCGGCCACAACGCAAGCAGCCGTCCTCAGGTGAAAAACCAGGTCCGTCGAGGCGACAGAGTCTGAATGAAACAGCACACGAGCTTGGAGCATATATATAAGCTGGGCGCCTTGACAAAGGAATTTGCATATCAAGAGGAATTTAGCATATTTATGGGAAATGCGGGAATGTGATTAGTACTACATATGCATGTGCATTATGCAGGATTAACAGCATCAAAGGGAGCTGCAGGTACTGCTGCTGCTGCAGTTGCTGCTGCTGCTGCTGCAGTTGCTGCTGCTGCTGCAGTTTCTGCTGCTGCTGCAGTTTCTGCTGCTGCTGCAGTTGCTGCTGCTGCTGCTGCAGTTGCTGCTGCTGCTGCAGTTGCTGCTGCTGCTGCAGTTGCTGCCTTATCCATTTTAATATAATACTATGTATTATTTTACCCACCCTAATGTGTATCACACTGCTATATATTTACTATATAATGACACCATACATTACTCTGCACACTGCACCATGCCAGTGAGTGGAACGCGGTCTGAAAGTCACCGTAAACGTGAACCCAATCAGTTAAGATCCGAAATGGTTTATTACGTCCTTCCAATGATTGCTAAGCCAGAATCCATCTTCTCGGTTAAAATTGTCTCTGTGTTTGTATATGTGGATCGCCTCATGAACGAATCTCTCATGATAGCCAGATGGCTTGCAGAGAACCTCTGTCTTGGAGAAGTCAATGTCATGTGAGCCCACTGAGTTGTAACAGTGATCTGCCACGGCTGAGGTGTTTGTCCTACCGTGTTTCAGGTCTGCTTTATGTTCACGGATGCGGTCCGAGACATGTCGTTTGGTTTCCCCAATGTAACTGCTACCACAGAGGCAACTTAGTTTGTAGACGCCAGGGTACTGTATGTCTGGAACCACATCTTTTACAGACGGTACCAGATCACGGATTTTATGTACTGTGTTGAATCGGACCTGGATCTTGTGTTTAATCAGGATTTTGGAGATATTTTTTGTGACCCCAGCAATGTAGGGTAAGGTGATGGTCTTGAAAGGCTCCTCAACAGGATCCTTCTTGATGGTTGGAGTGATGGCTTTGCGGATTGTGTAGTCGGAGTAACCATTAGCCTTAAGAGCTTGGCGTACGTGTTTGAGTTCACTGCCAATGTGTTCCTGGTCGGAAATGCATTGGCTCTATGATATAGAGTCTTGATGAGGGAATTCTTCTGGGATGGATGGTGGTGGGAATCCGGTTTTAGGTAAGCATCCGTATGGGTGGCTTTCCTGTAGACAGAGTGGCTCATTGAACCATCAGGTCTCCTTTTGATTAGGACATCCAAAAAGGGTAGCTTGCCATCTTTTTCGACTTCCATGGTGAATCTGATGGCTGGGTGTATGGAATTGATGTGGTCGAGAAATTGGTCTAGAGCAGGCCGTAATAAACCATTTCGGATCTTAACTGATTGGGTTCACGTTTACGGTGACTTTCAGACCGCGTTCCACTCACTGGCATGGTGCAGTGTGCAGAGTAATGTATGGTGTCGTAATTATATAGTAAATATATAGCAGTGTGATACACATTAGGGTGGGTAAAATAATACATAGTGTTATATTAAAATGGATAAGGCAGCAACTGCAGCAGCAGCAGCAACTGCAGCAGCAGCAGCAACTGCAGCAGCAGCAGCAGCAACTGCAGCAGCAGCAGCAACTGCAGCAGCAGAAACTGCTGCAGCAGCAGAAACTGCAGCAGCAGCAGCAACTGCAGCAGCAGCAGCAACTGCAGCAGCAGCAGCAACTGCAGCAGCAGCAGTACCTGCAGCTCCCTTTGATGCTGTTAATCCTGCATAATGCACATGCATATGTAGTACTAATCACATTCCTGCATTTCCCATAAATATGCTAAATTCCTCTTGATATGCAAATTCCTTTGTCAAGGCGCCCAGCTTATATATATGCTCCAAGCTCGTGTGCTGTTTCATTCAGACTCTGTCGCCTCGACGGACCTGGTTTTTCACCTGAGGACGGCTGCTTGCGTTGTGGCCGAAACGTCGTGAGAATTGTTTTATTATCTTTTATTTTATTATTTTATTACTTCCCTTCTACGTGACTTTACCGAAAGAACCAAGAAAATGAATTAATTGTTACAATTATGCAATTTACAAAAATAATGACTAAAATACTTCGAAACGACCGTATCCACGTAACTCAATGGGCAGCAATGTTCTTCATGATCAGCTAATAGTTGGCACACTCTTATTATTAGTCTTCTTATTAGTCCCGATATGTGTGTTATCTGTTTGTTGGTGGTTTTGTCTCCTTTTAAGCAGATGCCGGGCGATGCATTGTAGGTGTGTGAGTGTGGGCGTGTCATACAAACAGCTTCCTCGCTCTCTCTCTTTGAGGCGGCAGCTGCAGCTGCTTGTCCACTGTTGGATGAAGAAAGTCGGCACGACGCTCGCCGTCGGCGGTGCTCGATTGCTCTCACCGCTCGTCCGCTGGCAGCTGCAGGCTATTTTCACTGCTGGATGAGCTGAGTCGGCACGACGCTTGTCTTTGAAGGTGCTTGTAGCGCTCGCCGCTTGTCCGCTGGCCGCTGACACCCTTGCTCGGTGGCGCTGGTGGCGCTGCTGCGCGCTCTCTCCTGCTCCGTGCTCGCTCTCTGGCGATGCACGATTGCGCGTGCAGCTGGTCCTCTGCGATGCTGGCTTGGTCGATGCTTGGCGCTTTCTGCCCTTTCTCCCGGTTGATTGCTTGTCGTTGCTCGTCACTCTATCGCTCTCCATAATCGTGCAGCTGACGGGTGGGAGCTGGCACTCAGTGTAGAATAAATTGAGTGATACTTCTTCTGTCAGCACCAAACTCGTACTCGGTGACACATCGCTACTCGGCAAGCCTCGCCATCCTTGGTCGATAGCGTAATATCACGAGATACGCAACCTCACGGCACCGCTAAAATCCCCCTTGAAAGAACATCTCACCCTCACAATAGGGGGCAGCACTTCCTCACCCACTCTGCCACCCAGAGTAATGTTTGTCAGTAAACCCTCTCTCGATCCGTGAGCGTTACGTTCTTGAAAATTGCTCGCAATTCAGAATTTTCCGAATCCAGAAACCTTGGTTCCATTTGGGGAAAATGGGGGAATGTTCCTGTTAGAGTGAACATTGGGTGAGAAATTGGAAAAGTTTAATAACAATGGCTAAAATAAATAATAAACTGCACAGAACATGTTTTTTATTACCTTTGACGATGATTATTATGATTTAACAATGATTCATAAAATGTATAACCGAGTCAAGTGTAAGTACGTATAAAGTAAAAAATGCACAATAGCGAGTTCAGGACTCAGTGGACCGTTTCAAATGTAGTAAAACTCGGCGGTCTGTCGGAACTTTCATAGAACTCTAGAATACTGAAGTTTGGCAGGTTCGCGAATAGGGAATTAGTATGCATTTAGTAACTTGTGAATATGCGAAACTAGAAATTTCCATAAGCTTGCGCATACGGACAGTTATACTGTATTCATTTCCCAGATATGGGATTTGGAAAAGGTATCTGTGTATGTGTGGAGATGGCATGGTTTGTTAATGCTTCCAGGCTGCTTATATCCAGCCATTAAAGTTCAATGCATTCGTTTTGCACATTTTTCTTTATGTAGCAAATAGCCCCATTCAGCACATGGCGGCTGTTGAAGGCGAAGATGTGCTCCTTAACTGTTCAACATCGTCCACAATAAAAAGCTTGCGATGGAGATATGGACAGTCTGACTCAACGGTGAGTATTGAAATATCCCTCATTACACGTGGTGTTACCTATTTAGCACACTTTAGGGATTATCAGCCCAATGCAATACACGTCTGTATTGCTACACACAGCGTGAATATCACTCGTGCAGAATGTTCCGTATTTAAAATAATGTTAAGAAATAAATTACGAGATCTCTCTCGTTAGCCTAAGCCCGTGATTCTTAACTTTTACTGCACCTCTGCTTCTCAATCGTTAAACATGTTTCATGTTCATAAATACATAGGTTTGATGAAACAAAGTAGTTGTAATTACGTGCCCGTGCCTAAGTTGTCTGGCCATGTCTCACACCCCTAGAAAGGGCATCTCGCACCCCCATGGGGTGCATGCACCCCAGGTGAAGAACCACTTGTCTTAGAGGTCCAGAGACCCCATTCAGAGATAGGGGTCCGTTAGCAATCTTAACACGAACTCTGTGACTCTTTGGCAGCAGCTGGTGGTATGGACATCAAGATGGGTTGACCTCCAACTTCCTTTGGGCTCAATGATAGCGAGACAGAGTTACTTCTAGCAGCACTAAATATCAACTGCCCCCTGCTTGTCAGCGCTCCCCGGCCCAGGGATGGTGGGGGAGGGGGGTGATGGGGCAGTTATCTGTATTGTGTATAGTATAGTGTAGTATGTATGTATGTGTGTTGAACTTCGTTGGCATCGTACAATGCCAACCACGCTAATTGTAATGCGGAAAAAAGACAAAACTAAAACACAAAAAAATGAATAGCTGTCAAATCAGCCGCAGCTGTATTTGTTGTTATAACGAATGGACATGTGTGAAAAGATCTCCATGGCGCATCGGATTTATTCTGTCTAAATCAATGTTTTCATTCTCTTAATGTTGCTGGCTACATTCATAATTTGTGCAAAGCTTTCGCATCGCCATTAATATCAATGCTAGTTTAGAGGAGTGATTCTCATTTGTTGTTAGCTCAGCTTTCTACCATTTCAGAAATGTAGCCCAATGTGCCTCTTTGAAATCAGAGCGATGCTGAGATTGTGTCACGTGCTACTCTAACCTCTAGGAATCAGATTGCAAATCGCTGTTTGCTGGACTGCCCAAATAGCTTCTTGATTGACTCCAGCTTGTGCAAAATGCGGGCTGCTAGGGTTCTTGGTGGACAAGGTGAATTGAGATCAAACATCCCCCAGTGCTATTGGCTACCAAGTCCACGGTTTTGCGTGTCAGTCAAAATATGTATGTTAACGCAAGGGGATTTTTTTATTGCTGCGAGGTGCAATGTGAAAGAATATACATTCAAATTCTACCGATGTTTTATATAGTCGCGTCAATGTTGCACTTGGAAATATCTTAAAATATTAAGATTTTAACCCCAATCCTTAATAAATTTGGGATGAAATACGTTTTTTTTACATAATTCAACGTTACTTTCCAACAATCGTTTTGAATGGTTCAATCTGAATTTAACAGCAGATTTCCAATAGAGCTCTTCGCGTAGTTTTTGGGAGAGTGATGCCAGCCTATTGGTACGAGTAAACAAACACTAACGTGCATCAATTAAAAACATTGCTAAACGTGCAATAAATATATCTTGTTCCACAGATATTATTTGTACATCAATATATCACATCCTGCAACCCATATTTCTACTACGTGGTTTTCTCTGGGAACCTGAGCAGTGGAAATGGCTCCATCACTCTGATTTCAGTCCCAGCGAACGCGAGTGGAATGTACCACTGTTTTCTGGAACAAGCAGAGCTGGTCATCATCATGGCATGGTTTACAACTTGACGGTAACCTCTAAAGGTAATGCCACAAAGCTTGAGCTGTAATGAAACGCTACATATATATGAATTCAAATTAACCATTCACTCACTGTAATAAAACTACACACGTTGTGGTTTTAGTTTCCAAGTATGTTATTGATGCATCGATTAATATATCTTAACATTACAAAACATTAAGATTATTTGTGTGTGCAAGAATCGATCATTTACCTGCATGTGGTACTCTATGTATTCAGCTCACTTTTCCCTGGAGATACTAGAGACCGCTATATTCACCACAATGTAAGGAAATTGATTACTGAATGAAAATCACAAACCTTTGAATCACAATCACGCAACACACTATTACTCTTGAGCATAACAATTGTATTTTCTCTCTCCAACGTTAACTCAATTGACCGCAAAATCTCAAATTCGCTCGGCGGCTTGGTACCCAGAGTGAGCAGCTCACAATCAGAAGGTCCCAAGTTGAAATCCTTGGTTGGGAGGATGAACTCAGCCATCATCCTCTAAAGGGTTGGCTAAATGAGTAGCACTTTTAGCTTATATGCTATGTTTTTGACGGTGGCGAGATGTTATTTCATCGCCTGATACAGGAGGTCAGAGGTTAAATACTGACCTGACACCTGCTGCTGTATATTTGGAATTTGCTTCTCTTTCACTCTCCATAGTTGCCTACATTTTTCTCCTAATCTCCACATATAATCAACATCACAGTTTAAAGAATTTAAACTCGTGATGAGCCCCTTTGTTGAGCTATCATTTGTGGCCAAGTTACTTCTGAAAAAATAGCTACATAGCTTAGTGGGGCCTGACCTGATAAAAAAAAAGTTTAGTTTTCATATCCCTGACAACTCAGGAAGGTTCGTTAATTTCTGCATGATATGGGCTCAGAATAGTGGCACGTGGTTCCTGCGCCGCAATATTCACATGCCTGGAGATCAAATCATGGCCAAATACAGAAATACCATTGACTGCGGATTATTAACTCTTGATGGAAAACTCTGCCAAATCTCAGAGCATACTGTAGCCTGGAGTTTGATACAGACCACCGCAAAGTTATCGCAACAATATGTCTCAACAGCGCCCATGCTATTATATATATATATATAAAATCTTCAACTGATTCGCAACTCTTTAAAAATAGCAACTAACAAACTCGATACAGTTTCTTCTCGAAACTGTAAACAACGGTGCAAAGACTCACCACTGAAACTCTCGCAATTATTATGAAGGACTTAAGTGATGATGCACTGTGCTTAATTGAGAAAAGTAATAAAGCAAAACGAAAAACACGACGAAAAATCTCCACGAAAAACGTCACGAGGACCCGAGGCAAAGCAAGACTAAGAGCTGCAGTGACACGGGAGCGGTGACTCTCAGATGGGTAACAAAGCGAGCGATTCCCTTTTACCCACTTTGGGCATCTGTAGCTGGAGCCTACCGCAATGCGTTCCTGCCACTTACGGATGGGAAGTGGCCATCTGGATCAGTGAGGTGAATAGCTTGCTGGGGGGCAGGAGGGGTCAAATGGGTATGCACAAGGAGGTTCTTTGCCTTGCGTCTGCTCCCCATTTGCCCTTGTAGAGAGTCGGGGATGATGATCTTACCATCGAACAAAGGCAGTCGTATGCATGCACGTATGTGGAACTTTTGTCGCACCGTACATTTAACATCGGAGGTGCGGGAGGTCAAACCGCATCGCACGGCGCTTTCAGATGCTGCTGCTGCTCCTTTTGTGGGCCTCTCGGGAACGCCCTCCCTCTCCTCCCTCTCCTCCCTCCCACCTTTGTTTATGAAACGTCTGCGCGATCTAGCCCACAACAGCTTAATAATATATTGGTCGCGGAAGCCTACGACGTGTTGAATCAAAGTAATATCGTGCACACGCAAATGGGTAGATTGTTTAAAGCTTGCCGATGCACATTTGTCCTTGAAAGTGTTTAATCAGCAGTACGGATCCTGTACTGGTATCTTCCAGGACAAAACACTTTTTTTGCTCTGGCGTGTACCTAAACGTTTGTACACCACTTTTATACATATTTTTTCACAATTCGGTAAGCCCTAATAGCAACATATATTTTGCTGAAGCTTTGTTCCTGTAGGATCATATTTACAAGGGTCGTCGTGTTACAGACAGGCAGTTGGAGAAATTTAATCTAAACTAAATAAAAAAAGGCCCACGGTATTACATAATATATATGCCAATCAAAGAGCAACAGTTTGATTAGAGTATGGGGAGACACAAGAATTTGACATTGGGAAAGGAGTAAGACAGGGCTGTATACTGTCTCCCTACCTATTCAATTTGTACAATGAGCATATTATGCGAGAGGCAGGTCTGGATTCCATTGAAGCAGGCGTGAAGATTGGAGACAGAAGAATAAACAACTTAAGAGATGCTGATGATACCACCCTACATCATATAGCAAAGCTGAAATTATGACCCTTGGTAAATGTTAAAGAAGCTTGCGAGAAGGCTGGGCTGTGCCTCAATCTCCAAAAGACAAAGATGATGGCAATAGAACAAGTAAACTGATTTAGTCTGGAAAATGCATCAATAAAAGTTGTGAATAACTTTGTATTCCTGTGCTCCTTGACTGCTGAAGACGGAGAATGGAGCCACGAGAACAGAAGGTGGCCAGATCTCGGTAGAAGAGCCATGTCACAGCTAAATAAGATATGGAGAACAAGGGCATTACCATAACACCAAGAAGAGACTTGTCAAAGCTCTGATATTCCCTGTTGCCATATATGGATTGAGTTTAAGGGAGCGAAAGAGGATCAGCGTATTTGAGATGTGGAGCTGGAGAAGAATGCGAATAAACCACGGACAGCCAAATATCAAACATGTATCCAGAGAGAGAGGTCCCGCTCTTCAACTCGAGGCCTTTTTCATTAAGCAGAAATTTACTTTCTTTGGACACGTTATGAGGACCTCTGGACTGGAGGCATCAGTCTTGCTTGGGAATGGAGAAGGTACCAGGTCAGAGTCGACCCCGAGATGGATGGACGACATCAAGAACACACTGGCCTTACACTTACCCAGCTACGAGAGGCAGTGACAGACAGGTTTGATGGGGGAGTCTGGTCGTGGATGTCACCGGAGGTATATTTTGACCTGACAGTACAAGGTAACAAGGTGACGGCCCACTGAGCTATTAGCTCTTTTTCAGAAGCGATTTGGCTACAAATGATAGCTCAACAAAGTGGCTCATCACGTGAAATGTATAGCAGCCAAATACTCTAAATGCGTTTATGTTGATTCTAAATGTGGAGGAAAATCTGAAGGACCCAGAAAAAATCCACGCGACCACAGGGAGAGAGACACACAAACTCCAAATATACAGCAGGCGTCAGTCGAGATCGAACCCACGACCCCCTTTATACCAGGCGGTATATTTAACATCTCCAGCCACCACCAATCACGGTGTCCCTTTCTCTGCAACAGTACCGCTGCTACGACGCGTGCAGTGACATCGCCGGTGCCATCGACGGTTCGCCTTCGCGCGTCAAGCATCTCGCCATAACGACATGGCTCTGATCTCCTTCTGGGCTGATGGTGCTTCTCTACCGGTGCCACCACCGCTACCACAGCAGGAATTGGTGTTGTTGGAGGAAATGAGAAGTAATTTCAGCCGTGGTGGTGATGGTATTGATGATAGTGGTGGTGGTGGTAGAAGGAAGGGAGACTCGGGAGAAATGCAGCACCCTGGTGGAGAGACTCCCTTGGATGAAATGGAAACGAGTGAGGTGCGTGAAATCTATCGATCTCAATCTTTTGAAACTCTATTCTTCTTCTACAAAATTCTGGCTATCACCTGATGAAGCTGGTTGTTGATGTTATCACCAGCGAAACATCACGGTACGAATTGTAAATGTTGTGGGTTGACTTTCCAACACACCGGTGTGCTGAGGTAGTAACTAATTGGTACGTTTGTTGACATGACAATCCTTATATTTGGCTGTCAGGTCGTGGCGGTTTTAACGACACTTATTTTATGCGATCTAACCCACAAATGTTTATTATGGATAATATTGGTCGCGAAAACTCATTTCTTGAGAACTGCTTTTTGTATTTAGTTTGTTGTCCTTCCCAAGCACTCCGATAAGCACGGTTGGCTATGTGTGGTGAAAGACGTTAACAGCCATAAATGCATAAAGTCAACTGCACATAGACGTAACACTGCTCATAGACTCAACGATTCCCATACACTCAACACTGCCCATGGAGTCAACTCTGCACCGCGGCAACATCCTGCATCACATTGGAACCGTAGTTTGCTGTGCTGCTCTGCTGCCCTATGTGAATGAGCGGGTCAGTGAGTGGGTGAGTGAGTGGGAGGGTAAGTGAGTGAGTTGAGTGACCTACAGTGTGGTGAACATTGGTGAACAGTCAGTATCTGGTAGACTATAGGTGGGGGGGGGGGNTCAACAAAGTGAGTCTTAGAGGCAACTATGACCATGTTCGTAGCTGGAGAAAAGTGATAAGGAGATGAGTGAGCGAGTGATTGGAATACATCAGTGAGCGCTGGATGATCAATAAACCTAGAAGCTGTTTTACTCTAAATTGTATGGGTTAATGAGTGAGGCGGGTGGATGAACGGTGACTGGGTGAATAAGTGTGGGTGAGTGAATGAATGGATGAGTCGGTGTGTGAGTGGCTGAGCGAATGAGTAAATGGCTGACTCAGTGACTGGCAGTGCGAATGACTGGCTAGCTGGTTGAGTGAGGGAGTGATTTAAGTAAATCAGCGAATGCTGGATCATGAATCAACCAGACTACTGCTTTACTCTGAATTGTATGGTGAATAAGTGGGTGAATGAGCTAATAAGTGACGGGTGAATGAATAAATGCAGCGTGATTCAGTGCTGAGTGAATTAGTAATGGGAAATTATTAAGTGTCTGGCTGCACGAATGACTGGCTGAGTGAGTGAGCGAGTGACTTGAGTAAATCACTGAGTGCTGGATAATTGGTCACCCCGACTGCTACTCCCATCTGAATTATACCGGGTGTATCAATGAGGTAGCAACTGGCAGCTCCTGCTGCTGCTGCTCCACCACTCGAGATACGGTGAAGCAGCAGCAAATCCATCTTCGGCCGAATTACTCCGTTTGTGTGGCTGCCTAATATTGGAAGGAAGAGCATTCCAGACGGCCGCAGAAGCATATCTGAAAGCATCTGATGCAGTTACCGTCTTTATACGATGGTAAGCCAAAATCCACTGCAAGGATGACCGGAGTCTGCTCCTTAAGGAAATTACCGAGCTATTGTCGTTCATTTGTGGGAAGCACTTTGTTTGTGTAATCAGTGCGACCTTATAATGTACTCATTTGGCAACTGGAAGACAATGCAGCTCAGCGAGTCGATCTTGCAGTACCCATTACACTAGAATTCAGCGACCCGAGTCTATTACAGCTCACGGCCAACACGATTATTTGACCCCTAGATAGACTCAGCCTCAAATGAGTACCTGGTGTGGTGCATCAAAACATGGCAATTGTAGGGACAATGGCGATTGGGCGTGGTGTTGGCCACACACCTTGTGTGCCTTCCCGGCCTTCACAGGTGCTGCTTGCAAAGAGTACTTGCCCTTACAATCTGTATATAGGCGATATCGAGGATCTTTGTCTTTGGACAGATCGTGTACGCAAGCCTTCAAACGGAGCATCTACTGCCTTGCACGCAGCCTCGCCGACCTCTCGGAGAAGACGTCACGGTGTACGTGACCATTGCGGCATTCAGTGGGGAGAACGAACTTCCAGACTGAAGGGAGTCACGAGAATAAACAACACAGCAGCAGTTGGACAATGCCTTAACCACCAAACTGAACTTTTATTTACCAGATGAGCCCACTGAACTATATAGATAGCTCTTTTCAGAAGCGACCTGCCACAAATGACAACTCAACGAAGTGGCTTATTAAGTGGAAATATATTGGAGCAAAACTCAACGCATGTTTCTAATGTGGAGGGAAAAACCAGAGACCCGGACAAAATCCACGCGACCATGCTGCGAACATGCACACTCTAAATATACAGCAGGCGTCAGTGTCGGGATCGAACCACGACCTCCTGTATACCAGATGAGTTTGTTAACATCTCCTAACCACCGCGGCAACAAGAAGAACGACAATCTGCTGCCTACCGTTGTCAATGACTGGCCAGGGGGGCTCTCCTCCCCCATGCGGCCTGTATGCACCATACTTTAAAGCTGTTCAACACGGGGTTTGGTGGAAGACTGGGAGGTGTCCACCACTGGTGTTCGAATGTCATCAGCGATGGCCTCTGGACTGTGTGTGTATGTAGGGAGCAGTAGTGTAGCGGTTAGCACGCTGCACTATGAACCTGGCACCCGGGTTTAATTCCCGATCACGGCCAACACCTGTGACGATTAATCTGAACCGGTCCTGGGCCTCCCCTAGGTCGACTCAGCCTCAACGAGTATCTGGTGCAGTGTATAAACAACGCCACCTCGGGAGACAAAAGCGGCCGGACGTGGTGCTGGCCACCCACTCCTTTGTGTACCGTGCCGGCTTGCATTAGGTGCTCGTTAACAGCACTTGCCCCAACAGTCTGTAAGGCTATTCGGGGATGTTTATCTTTGTTTGCGACTCATTCCTTAGTAAGCATGAAAAAAATCTGTAATGTTTTAAATCACTTTTTACAGGTAGTCCTTGACTTACGAACGGGTTCCGTTCCTGAGGAGCCTTTCTTAAGTCTAGCCGTTCATACATCGGGACACAAGAATGTGGTACTGTATTTACATGTGCATACAGTCGGTGTTATAAATATGTTACGATTCAACAAAAGGGAAGCATTATTAAACTCATAAATGAGAAGAAATGTACATTTGCATGTAATACTGTAATAAATACTGTTCCTTGACAACTTTAAAATCCTCACTTTAGGGAAATAAACTGTTTCAATCAATATCAATAGGTCATACAATCCATTTGTAGTTTCTGTCCAGTAACAACTTTAGTATTTTGCCATTCGTAATAATGATTTTTGGGTTAAATTGCGTTAATACAAATGTATTGTGAACCCACCACCACTCGACACAGCCAATCAGTAAGGGTTGTCATGTGAATAAAACGTCAAATTAGCTACTACTTCAGCACATCGGTGTGATGGAGAGTAAACCCACAACATTTACATTTCAGTGACGGTGGTTACAGCCAGCTTCATCAGGCGATTTGCCGTAATTTTAAAGTCGACCCGGTCCCGTGTCTTAAATAGATCAAGGTGATGTCATCACTGTGAGCCTATTTTGTGCGTGTCCTACTGTGGCCCATGGCATCAGGCACTGGGAGATCCACAGCAAAGCTAATACCGTGTAACAATGTGGGTGTCCAGAATAAACACCTCATTCGAGACCCAAACATCACACCTCCAGTCTTTAACATTCCTCGAAGACTCTGGTGTCACAATTATAAACTGCATTAGAACATTCTAGATTTGAAGCTTTCGTGACTGCAAGGATTCATATTCTCAGGTTTTTTCGGTAAAGTCACGTAGGTAAAACATTAAAATTAATAAAGTAAAATAAAATAAAAATCACGACGTTTCGGAGGCAACACAAGTCTCCGTCATCAGGTGGGACCGTCACAGCCAGATTTGCTGCATCAAGTGAGGCAAGGATTCAAGATGTTAACCCTTAAATGCAAGTTGAGGGGGAGGAGAGGGGTGGGGAGCTCATCAGAATGTGGTAGCCAATGAATGGAAACGTATCGGGAGGGAGGGGGCGGGGCTCAAAGAAGGCACGAAGTGCCAAGCAGAACGCGGCACATCCTTTTGGCCCCGCCCCCCTCCCCTCCCGATGCGTTCTGCGTGGCACTTCGTGCCTTCTTTGAGCCCCGCCCCCTCCCTCCCGATACGTTTCCATTCATTGGCTACCACATTCTGATGAGCTCCCCACCCCTCTCCTCCCCCTCAACTTGCATTTAAGGGATTACATCTTGAATCCTTGCCTCACTTGATGCAGACAATCTGGCTGTGACGGTCCCACCTGATGACGGAGACTTGTGTTGCCTCCGAAACGTCGTGATTTTTATTTTATTTTACTTTTATTAATTTTAATGTTTTACCTACGTGACTTTACCGAAAAAACCTGAGAATATGCATTAGAACATCAACAGCAGGCCAATGCGCACACCTCTTTCATGATTGGAAACTTTAAGATAAGCCCCAGTAGTGCGATTGTGGCCATGCAACCCAAACTATCGCCCACATAGTAAACCACTGTCGTGTGCGCTTCTTCAATAGAGGAGGCTGAATATCATAATTACATCAACTCTCTCCTGAAGCCCTCTCGTCGTCGCCAGCAGACATCGACATTGACATTAGGCCCCTGAACGATATTGCCAGCATGTGCAAGAATATAGAGAAACTGACTTGGGATTTTTGTCGATTGTGTCCAGTTTATTCTGATCCCAAACAAGAAACATTTTCAAGTCAGTGGTGAATAATAATGAATTATCTGCAGCTTGTAAAAACAATGTATGTTACTTTTACTTCGTGATTTCAATGAGGATGATGCGTGCAGTTTACTGATAATGTAAAGGAGTGGATCATATTGTGTCTAGATAATAAAAGTCATTATTAACTGCGAAACGTGACAGCGATTTGATGATTGGTTAACGAGTCGCACAGATACTCAAAAAGTGGTTATTATGTGATCTATGCTTTGAGACTGGTAATGCAGTCACACTCTGGCCTATATATGAAAAATATTAGTGCTCTGCTGCTGCTGAACTTAAGGCCGGCCTTGGGGTGACATGGGTTAAAATTAATCCAGAGCTAAGCCGCAAATAAAAATACAGCCCGTCAATGACATTGTGGGGTGATGGCGAGGGGTGAGTGAGGAGGGTGATGAGGGATGTGGGAGTGGTGGTGGGAGTGATAATAGTGGAGGGTGGAGGTGAATGTTGGAGGGGTGCTGGGGATGGTCTGGCCGATGTTCCGCTTTGACCTTTGCACTCAAGCAATGCAGCTAATCTGGCTGTCACTTGATGCAGCTATCTGGCTGTGACGGTCCCACCTGATGACGGAGACTTGTGTTGCCTCCGAAACGTCGTGATTTTATTGTTTTATTTTTATTAATTTAAATTTCATTTTTTACCTACGTGACTTTACCGAAAGAACTAAGAGTATGAATCCTTGCAGTCACGAAAGCTTCAAATCTACTGTTTTTTTGTTTGGCTCTGAGCTTGGTCCCAGCCATGGTTTATGCTCTTCGAAGGAATATGGTTTTTCTTTCAGAATAATTATTTCAACCTATAATGCGAACAGTGTTCATTCACTTTCAAAGAGCGAGAACGACTCGGCTGCGTAAGGCGGCACCACAGGCAAGATGGAATGCAGCCACGCAGTGAGCCAGTGCCATCAATTGCCCAATATTTATGGTCCTCTATATACTAACGTGTTATAGGTAAATTAATAAGTGTTTGCATCTCGGAATAAAATCACACATGCGAGGGGGAAACGCCTTACCCCATACAAACTGAACAGGTGGAGTCCACGTTTGTTTTGCACTGCCATCTCCTGGTAAGTCTGAGTATGGCTCCTTAACGGCCACAGGCAGAGAGTTTGACAAAATTTTGTGCGACCCAACAACCCTTACTGTGTCCCTCGTGCTGC
The DNA here is from genome assembly GCA_018977245.1 of Lethenteron camtschaticum. NCBI lineage: Eukaryota > Metazoa > Chordata > Hyperoartia > Petromyzontiformes > Petromyzontidae > Lethenteron > Lethenteron camtschaticum. Next base: position 188,681 of record WFAB01001391.1, on the reverse strand, counting down.
AATCCATGCGTGTGCCACCACGCGCCTTTTCTGAGAGACGTAATGGAGACGGTGCTTATTCAAGAATATGTATTTTGGGTTATTATACATTCTGGAAGACATGGAATGGTCTCATGGCTATTTTTTTTATTCAGAACGATATTCCAGAAGTGTTAGGCGTCTTTTGTCGTGAAGAATGACATTTGGAAGGTACGAACCCGTTCTTCCATTCGTGTTATTGGTCAGAAGACTCTTCCGAAAGGTTATTTCCATACTGAATAATCTCCCGCTTGTTATTTTGTTATCACAGTGTGTACCCTATATAGTATATATGTGGATATACCGTGTCCCAAATATCATTGAGTGGGTGGGGGGGGGGCATAAACTGTGACTCGACCATCGGTAGCCGAATGGTTTAGTGAACTGAACGGTTCTGTCTCCCAGCGTGGCAGTTAAAACAACGAGACGAGCGTCTTCAATGCAACTCACGCAGAACCTGTCCACCCTGCGCTACGAATGGGGCTCACCACAGTTAGGCCGAAATCGGCAGATCGCGTGTGGTGGGGTGGAGTGTGGGTACATCCACCTCTCCCAACGCCTGCTGGCCGGCACGGCCTAGTCGACCCCAGCGCCACCTGGAGGGGCTCTCTCCATCTATCCACTGGAGGATGGAGATCAATGTGATGAATCTACCCTGTGTGTGTTCTCTACTCTACGTCTGTCTCTCAGTGTAATTTTTTATGTTAATCTTTCCACGTTTTTTTGCGTCCTTTTCAGCTTGTCAGAGAATACTGTTCCCAATACCTCATATATATTATAACAAACTTAAATAGGAAAATATCACCTGTTTAATTTAGAATGAATTGCATTTCACTCGATATTATTTTTCACACATTGTCCTGCTGATTTTTATTGTTTGATTGTGTCATGCTCCAAATTTGAACAATTAGCTGTCTTTTATAATAAAAAAATAATGTGTTTAGGACAATGTATTATCGGTTATCATCATTATTATAAAATCATTATTATTAGTATCGTTATTATTATACATTGAACTTTACCAGTGGGCAGGTGTAGTGGCAGCCAACCAGGATAATTGTTCTCACATGGCAGAGTCGACCCCAGCGCCACCTGGAGGGGCTCTCTCTGCCGGCGGAGCTCCTTCTGCCAGCGGTGGCCGAGCGAGCGCTTGTGGGGCTGCTCCTTCGCCCCACTCCGTCTCCGACACTCGCGGCTCTATCACTGCTCCAGGCGGCAGCGCCTCGCTTCCTTGGAGCTCGGAGGCTGCGAGACGACACCGTAGAGCCGCCCTCTGCTTATGTAGAGGTGTAATTGCGCATGGCTACGAATGTTGAGGTGTGATTATGCATGGCCACGGATGGCCAACAAACACAAGGGCGGGGTTACGGCCGTACACAAGGGTGGCGCTCGCACCGACGTCCGCATGTGTATCCCCACGGGCCCCCCCTGGGCAAGTCCTATAAAAGGTGATGAGCCGAAAGGCTCGGGGTCGGGACTCAGCTTTAACCAGTGAAGAACGAAGACCTGCTAGTATAGGCCCCGGAGCTCCCCTGGCTCGCTGTCCTTCTAAGGGCCGACCAGGGCAAGCCGGTGGCGTGGCCCCGAGAGCCCAGACGAAGCTGGTCTGGTGACTCAGGGAGCCGGGATCCCAGCTTAACCAAGCTGGGACAGATAGCCTCCCTAGTCCCGTAGTGGAGGAGTTGGTATAGGCTAGAGGGGTTAGCTGTCGAGAATCCCTGTAGCCAAGTGACCTGTAAAACTGTGTTGGTGTAATAAATAAGTGTGCCTCCGATCCTGTCGTCAAGCCTCCATATATACTTACTACATCTGGGGTCAGACGTAAACGTCCAACGATGGACACACGAGGGACGACACGTACCAGGGAGTCGGAGATGGAAGACGCCGGGGCCGAATCACCACCAGAGATGGCCGGGGTCGAATCGGAGCAGCCAGGGCCGAGTACGCCCGCGCCGCTACGACAGGAGGAGGGGATGCGTCGGCCGAAGGACTCCGGCTGGCCCACTCCCGCCTGGCGGACCTGCTCTACGCCGCGGCCGCCGCGTTGGAGGAGATCACGTGGCTGGGGTTGGAGGAGCAGCGCGGGTCGACGATGGCAGCCGGCGCGGGGCGACGGTTCCCGCCACCCCGACGCGGCTCGCGGTCAAATTTCCCGCCATCTCTACAGTACGAGCGGTGGGCGGGGCCGGCCCGCGTCACGTGTCTGCTGAGCGCCAAGCACAAGCCGTGACATCATCAACGCCGGCCGGCGCGTCAACATCAGAGCGACCGGCGATGCCATGCTCACGGCCCGCCCACACTGTATCATCGGCGGGGAGCGACGGAGAGCGTTCTGCAGCCACGGACGCCGCCTTACAGCAGCGTCTGCCGCCTCTTAAAGAATTCGTCGGCGCTGACGGAGACTGGGGCGGCTTCAAGAGGCGGTTCATCGCTCATCAAGAGATGGTGAACTGGTCGGACGCCGAGGCTCTACGCGCGCTGCCAGCTATGCTGGACAACGACGCCCTGGCTACCCTCACCTCGGCGCCGAGGGAAAAGCGCGCCACTCTACACCTGGCGTTGCAGCTGCTGTCAGCCGTCTATGGGCCGCCTTCGGACTGCAGGCAGCTGTTCCACGATCGGCATCGGGGCGCCAACGAATCGCCCCTGGCCTTCCGGACGGCTCTCCTGGCCCTAGCGAAGGCTGCTTTTCCACGGATGGACGAGGAAGGAGTGGATGCCATGGTGGCTGAGAAGCTGCTGCTACTCGCTGATGAGCTGGACGTCAACGTCCTGGCTCAAGACGACGCAGAGATGTCGTCCCTGCTGGTCGCGCGCCACATCCACGGGGCTTGCGGTCCTTCGTCGAAAGGCGGCAAAGGGGCGGCCAGCCATGCCATGGCGGCTACCGCCCTCCATCGGAGGAGGTCTGCGGGTGGAGCGGCGAGGGAATGGAGAGCGGCGGCACCACAGGCTCGGAATGGACCGAGCCGCCAGGAGCAGCCCAGGACATCGGGGCGCTCACACGCTGCTACAACTGTGGCCTGCAAGGCCACGTTGCGTCAGGATGCCGGGCTCCCGTCAGCGCGGGGCGACACCTCGTCAGGACGCCACGTCGTCTCCTCCCAAGCTCCAGCAGAGAAATACGGCGAGTCGCGGCACCTCACACGTTTGGCCCACGCACACATCCGACACACACTCACGCGCTCAACTAAACAGGGCTCCAAATTCCCCATCCGTCGCGCGCGATTGTTCGGTAATGCGGCGAGCGCTCCAACCGGGTCAGTGGTCGGAGCTCGCCCATCGTGTCGTTGCTGCGTCGGCGGATCATCGGTCGTGGTCGGTCACATTGATGGGTAGAGGTGCGGATTTTAATTGACACAGGGGCATCGGCGACCATTATATCTGATTTGATTTATAACATCCTTCCCGTTCAAAGTCGTCCCTTGCTCCCTGTTGACGTGCCGTGCTATGCCGCTAACGGGGCTCTCTGGGCATTATTGGCCAAATCCGCGCCACTATCTGCATTGGGGACATTAAATTATCCGGGCCTGTTTTGGTTTCCTCCTCACTCGCGGTTCCGTGCCTGTTGGGGACGGATTTTCTGGCCAAAATGCCCATCCGCATCCTTATTGACCAGGGGTGCATTGAGCTCCCATCGGGCCGACGCGTTACATTTCTGTCTTCCCCCACCACGGAGCGTCGGGCGTTTGCCACCGTGCAGGCGCTCGTCACAAAAACTGTGCGCGTGCCTCCGGGGCTCAGATGCTCGTCCCTCTTAGGTTGCGTCGGCCGTTTAATGAAGGGGTTGCGGATCGGGGGTCTTGTTGGGACCATCTCGGGCCGGGTAAATGGACCCGATTTGCTCGCGGCTCAGACCATGGTGAGAGGGGATGGGGACCCCTTCATTGCAGTCCTTAATGTGGGATCGCGAACGGCCGTGGTTCCTCAAGGGACCGTGCTTGCACACGCAACGCCGGTACCCTATGAGGAACCACTCGTGGGTCAGGTATCCACCGATCCTCCGTCGCGACCGCATTCGGACTGTGATGACGGATGGCTGGATGCGCTTTGCGCGGGTTCAGTGGACCTGTCCGACTCGCAGCGCGCGCAGCTGCGAGTTCTCCTGAGCGAATTTGCTGACGTTTTTAGTCAACACAAATTTGATATTGGTTGTACTAAATTGCTGCGACACCATATTGACACGGGTGACAGCGCGCCAATCCGCCAAAATCCCTTTCGGTTGAGTCCCGCCGAAAAGGATCATGTCAAATCGGCTGTTGATGACATGCTAGCCGCCGATATCATTTCCCTTCCAACAGCCCGTGGGGCGCGCCGATCGTTTGGTGAAAAAACACGACGGCTCACTGCGGTTTTGTGTCGACTTTCGGCGTCTGAACAAAATCTCTGTGGCAGATGCGTACCCGCTTCCTCGAATGGATGAGTCGCTCGATGCCTTGGCGGGGCGCGATTCTTTTCCACCCTCGATTTGCTATCTGGATTCTGGCAGCTTCCTCTGGATGACGAATCAAAACCTAAGACTGCTTTTCGGACACCGCAAGGTCTCTTCCAATTTAACCGCTTGCCGATGGGTTTACATTCTGCGCCGGCAACTTTTCAGCGGTTAATGGAATTGGTCTTGGCAGGTTTGCAATGGGATTCGTGTTTGATTTACTTAGACGATGTCATCGTCTTTAGCAAATCCTTCGAGGAACACCTCCAGAGGTTGCGTGCTGTTTTTCTCAAAATGCGGGCTGCCAATTTGAAATTTAAACCGCAGAAGTGCCATTTACTCCGCGAATCGGTGCGATATTTGGGTCACATTGTTGGGCGCTCGGGATATCCACTGATCCNGCCAAAACGGAATGCGTCAGCTCCTGGCCGACTCCCACCTCGGTGGAGAGGTCAGGAGTTTCATTGGGTTCGCGTCGTATTATCGACGATTTGTGGCTGACTTCGCTACGATTGCGAAACCATTGCATGCCTTGACGTCCAAGGGAGTCAGGTTTCATTGGGGCCGGAGGAGGAGACTGCTTTTCGCGCCCTCCGGAATGCTTTGGTGGGGGCTCCGCCGTTGAATTACCCCGATTTTTTCACAACCCTTCTTGCTCGATACTGACGCAAGTAACACGGGCATCGGGGGCGTGCTGTCCCAGCTCATTGGGGCGTAGAGCATGTGGTGGCTTACGGTAGTCGGGTACTGTCTCCAGCCGAACAGCGGTACTGCGTTACCCGTCGGGAATTATTGGCGATTGTTTATTTCATTCAGCAGTACCGCCCGTATCTGTACGGTCGGCGGTTCACCGTCCGTACAGATCATGCGGCCCTACAGTACGCCCTGCGGGTTCAACAACCATCGGGCCAGTTGTCTCGATGGTTGGAGATCCTCCAAGACTATGACTTTATCACCACATATCGTAAGGGTGTCCGCCACACGAACGCTGACGCCCTGTCACGATTGCCACCCACTTCGGAGTGCGCGTGCCTGTTGGGTTCGGGGCGTTGTAGGCCCCGAACGTCACCACCGATTCGGTCCTCGTGGCCGCTGCCGATGCACCTTCGGCTTCGGTCCTATCGAGCAAGAAGGGAGGGATTCGTTGCTGGGGTTGCCGGTCGCGGAATGGGGACGCCTCCAAATGGAGGACACCTCCCTCCTCGCTTTGCGCCGTCGCGTCGGGGGGCTGGTCAGGGGGTGGAAAACGTTGACTCGTGGGGTTGTTCCAGGGTCTTTTGATGCACTGGGATGGAAAAACCCGGCGCCAGCAGCTTGTGGTGCCTGCTGCTTTAAGGGGTAAGGTGGTATGGGCTGTTCATGAGCGGCTTCTGCACTTGGGGGTTCACAAGACCTTTGCCACGCTCCAGCTGGATTTCTTCTGGCCGGGCATGGAAAAGGACGTGGGGATCTCTTGGGGTCATGCACGCAATGCGCGCAGAGGAAGCCGCCTGCGAGGGGGTCCAACCCTCCGCTGCAGTCCATAAAAGTTTCCCGGGGTAACGAGCTCGTCGCTCTGGACATACTTGGCCCATTTCCCGCTACGCCCAGGGGCAATAGGTATTTACTAACGGGGGTTGAATACTTCACGAGATGGCCTATGGCCTGGCCCCTGGCGAACCAGTCGGCAGCAGCCATCGCGGAGGCCTTTGTCCAGGGCTATGTCCTCGACAAAGGTGCTCCGGAACGGCTGCTTACTGACCAGGGTAGGAATTTTTCTGGTAAACTCCTACGTGAGGTGTGCGACCTCTTGGGTACGGAGAAGGTTCGGACCTCTCCGTATCACCCACAAACTGACGGGATGGTGGAACGGCTGCATCGGACCATCACGTCCATGCTGTCCAGCAGGTGTCGATATCCCAGACGGATTGGGACCTCCGTATAGCCGGTGTGTTGCAGGCCTACAGAATGGCTCCCATGCGGCCACCGGATTTTCCCCTTTCTTTTTAATGTATGGGCGCGAAGTTCACCCCCTGTGGCGACCCAGCTGAAGCTCTCGGCGCCCCAGGCGAAGTCTAACTTGTCCGAACACGTTAAATTTAACATCGCTAAATTGTCTGAGGCGCGGNAAGCGGCCGTGCAAAATTCCGAACTCCGCCAGAAGGCGAACGAGAGGCTTCGGTTGGGGCGGGTGCAGGTGGTCAAATGGAAACCAGGGGACAGGGCGTGGTTGCACTGTCCTCAGGTGCCGCTGGCAACCTCGTCGAAATTGGTACGGCCGTGGCGGGGCCAGTGAAGGTCGTGCAGGTTTTGCGGCCGCAATGTGTTCGCGTCAAATGGGGGAGGCGCCGGTGGTATGTGCACCCCTCAAGTTAAAACCATTCGTCACGCCGCCCGTGGTTCACACACACACACGCATGGCCAAACGTGTGAGGGTGTCGCCGACTCCCCGTCGTCGCTGCACTCGCCTAACCTGACGCCAACTGTTCCGTCCCCGGGTGAAACAGGAGTGACGGGCCCACGCCCACCAACCCTCCGGAGGGGTCGGGGTCACTCGGCAGCGACGCCTGACCCTCTTGCACCCGGACCGTCTACAACCGTCACTGAGCGTGCCGGGACGGGCCCTTGTGACGGGCCCGCCGCGAGAACGCGCGCCAAAACGCGCAGACTTTTGTGAGGTCGGCCGTTGGGGGCCTTGCGGACAATGGAAAGGTGGCGTCCGGAGCGTATATATATGTTGGTTTTGGGTATTTATCCGGGAGGGTGCGTCGGGTTATTTTTTTTCTCTCTCTCTTCCTCTTGTTGTTCCTGTTGGGGTTTTCTTGTTCTTGTTAAAAAAAAAAATTACGCGAGGCACACACACANGGGGTTTTCGTGAGGGATGCACCTTTATTCTGATTTTTTTTTTGCAGCCGGGGACGGCTGCGAGCTGTACAGGGGGGGTGATGTAGAGGTGTAATTGCGCATGGCTACGAATGTTGAGGTGTGATTATGCATGGCCACGGATGGCCAACAAACACAAGGGCGGGGTTACGGCCGTACACAAGGGTGGCGCTCGCACCGACGTCCGCATGTGTATCCCCACGGGCCCCCCCTTGGGGCAAGTCCTATAAAAGGTGATGAGCCGAAAGGCTCGGGAGTCGGGACTCAGCTTTAACCAGTGAAGAACGAAGACCTGCTAGTATAGGCCCGGAGCTCCCCTGGCTCGCTGTCCTTCTAAGGGCCGACCAGGGCAAGCCGGTGGCGTGGCCCGAGAGCCCAGACGAAGCTGGTCTGGTGACTCAGGGAGCCGGGATCCCAGCTTAACCAAGCTGGGACAGATAGCCTCCCTAGTCCCGTAGTGGAGGAGTTGGTATAGGCTAGAGGGGTTAGCTGTCGAGAATCCCTGTAGCCAAGTGACCTGTAAAACTGTGTTGGTGTAATAAATAAGTGTGCCTCCGATCCTGTCGTCAAGCCTCCATATATACTTACTACACTTACACTCGCCGCGTAACTTGCCCATTGGGGCTAAACTGAGGCAACGTTTGCGAATAAAATAACCAACGTTTATTATCACGAAATTATCACGAGTTTTGTGGAGAAAAGAAATCTTTACTGTAGCGAAGAACCCGGTTTAATACTCTTTGTTTCTTTAGGTGAAGTCACGTAGCTAGAAATAAAATAAAACAAATTACGACGTTTCGATCGCAACACTAGCAATCTTCATCAGGTGGGACAACCGCAGCAAGAAAATGCTGAAGTATTTCTTCAGAACGAAAACTTTACAATTTGGCCCCCGGAATAGAAAAAAAACCCTCATAGAGGATGTAGGTTAACAGGTTAAAACCGGTTATGAACAACTAAACACTGCGCTTTGCAGGTCGGAGGGTGAAAGTGGAAGAGGTCGCAGTAGCTCAGCCCGTGACGCCAGCGGGCACACTGAGCGAGGTCACTCTGCGAAACGTCTCAGGCACAGAGCTGCTGCTGCAGCTGCTGCTACAGCTGCTGCAAGGTGACTCTCTACGCAGTCAGCACGCGGGCTTTAGGTGAGAAGGGTGCACGTGCTAAGACTCCTCAACCATAACCATACAATTCTAACTTAGTGTAAAGGAGAGCCGACACAAGGTTGCAGGGGGTTCGTTTTTTATTCCTTTTCTCCCATCCACACCTGCCCCCAGCCGTACCAATTTCGTTACAGGTGTAGAGGTGGTACGTACCGGGATGTTGCGAGCCATCATTTACATCACGGTCCGCATACGGGTGTCTACATCACGGTCCGCATAGCCCGCCCTCGGGGAGAGGAGAGCTATGTAAGGCGATGCGCGGGAGCGCTCGGAGAGTCGTCAAACCAGTGAAGAAAGAAGACGGAGCAAGACATAGGACCCTGAGACCCCTAGCCCCGCTGCCCTTATCAGGGCCGGGACACTGTGTGGCTCAGTGGTGAGACCCTGGGTACCGCAGCCCGACGTCCTTATCAGGGCCGGGCTGAGGGGCCAGTGGTTGAGACCCGTACCCTGGCTAGGACAGGTCAGATAGCCTCCCCTAGGAAGTACGTAGCCGGAGGGCCTGAGAGCGTAGCCGGGGTTAGGCACGCGTAGCGTAGGCTGTAGCCTGGCTGTACAGTTAACTGTTACGTGAAGTGTTATAATAAATAAGTGCTGCCCCGTCAACTCGTCTCCTGCAGTATTTAAGATATTACAACTGGCGTCAGAAGTGAACCTGTCTTCAGTGATGGATACCAGGAAGACTATTCGTACTCACGAGCAGGACCGGGAGGACGACCAGGAGGGGCCAGGCCAGCAAGCTTCGGCGGGGGAAGCAGAGAAGGTGCCGACGCTGCAGCACCCGTTGCGAACGCCCGACACTCTGCTCCAGCCAGACGTTGGACTCCAGGACGCACACTCCCGCCTGGCAGGGTTGCTACTCGCCGCTGCTTCCATATTGGCGGAGATCACGGCGTCCGGAGGAGGGAGGACTGCGGTGAGAGAGGAGAATTGGCACCAAGCACCGGCTCGCGCCAGCACCGCGCCGCACAGCGAGGATTGGTGCCAAAATCATCTTCCCGCCACGGACACTGAAATTGGCGTCATTTTCCCGACTCGCTCATTGACAGGCGGGAACCGGGAGCACCATGTGACCGAGGAGTTCCACTCGCCGCCTCCCGCGTCATTGGTGCGCGCCAAATGTCGCCACGACCAACCCATAGAGGGGCCGCCATTTCCCTGTGCGACGGCGATGCGCGGGAAAATCAGCAATCGGAGGAGGAGCAGGTGTTTCAACAACGACTGCCTGCGTTGACGGCCTTCCAAGCTGAGGGGGGCGACTGGGGAGCCTTCCAACGAAGATTCTTCGCTCATCAAGAAATGTCGGGGTGGTCGGATGCCACGGCACTACATGCGCTACCAGCGACCCTGGATGACGACGCGCTTGCCACCTTCAGGTCGACCCCAAGGTCTGGGCGCTCCACACTCCATGCTGTGCTCCGCCTCATGGCCAGGGTCTATGGGCCACCGTCGGCCTGCCGCCACCAATTCTACACTCGACGGAAAGGTGAAACGGAAACCCCTCTCGCCTACGCACAGCGCTGCTGGCTCTCGCTGACGCCGCCTTTCCTCGCATGGATGAGGAGGGCAAAGACGCGATAGTCACGGAACAGCTTCTGGCGTTGGCGCAGGACTTGCGGGTCCCTATTAACATGGCAGACGAGGTAGATATTTGCTCGTTGCGGGTTGCTACAAGTATTCATGCACACGAGGTCCTGAGACGGAAGCGGCCTGTCGTCTGTGCATCAGCCTCGGTTTCTGCACCTGCCTCAGCGCCCAGCGAACCCCAAGGCGCTCTACCCCGGAAGAGGCCTTCGCCACGATGCGGGCGGGGGACTGGAGGTCTGGAGGTCGTTCGTCCCTGCGATCGCCCCGCAAGCTGGAGCAACCAAAACCAGCGACGGCTCTCGTCATGTGTTACAACTGCGGCCTTCGAGGCCACGTTGCATCCGGGTGCCGGGCTCTGCGTCAACGCGCCACAGGACCTCGTCCGGACGACGACCAAGGCCCAAAGTCGTCCCAACAATCCCCGGCAAGTCGCGGCACTACACATGCTTGGTCCACTCACACGCTGCACACGGGTTGCCGCGCCGCGGCTGATGGAACGCGGAGTGCGGCGGTTGCTTCAGTACGGGGAGGGGGGTTCGTACGGGAGCTCGGACCGGCCCAATGGTCTGAGCTGGCCCATAGGGTAGTGGCTGCATCGGCCGGTTCATCCGTAGTTACTGGGTCGATCGAGGGAGTTGAGGTCCGGGTTTTGGTTGACACGGGGGCGTCGGCAACGATAATTTCTGACCTTATTTTAAATATTCTTCCCGTTCAATGTCGACCCTTACTCCCGGTAGACATTCCATGTTATGCGGCGAATGGGGGGTTTTTGGGTATTGTGGGTCAGATCCGGGTGGCTATTTGCATTGGGGATATTAAATTGGCAGGACCTGTCTTGGTCTCATCTTCTCTGGCGGTCCCATGTTTATTGGGCACAGATTTTCTGGCAAAAATGCCGATTAAAATCCTCATTGATCAAGGTTGCATCGAGCTCCCCTCGGGTCGCCGCATAGCATTTTTGTCTAGCCCTACCAAATTACGCACGGTTTGTGCGACGGTGCAGGCGTTGGTAACCCAGACAGTACGCGTACCCCGGGATCACAGATGCTGGTGTCCCTCCGGTTGCGGAAACCCTTTGGAGAGAATACAACGGGGCATGGTGTACTGTTAGGTCCGTCTAACACAGCTGTCAGGGGTTTGGATTTGGCGGTGGCTCAGACGGTGGTGGGGGAGACAGAGACCCATTCGTTATGGTTTTAAATGTGGGGTCACGTGCAGCTGTGATTCCACAGGGTACCGTGCTTGCTCATGCGGCACCGGTACCCATGGATGAGCAACTGATAGCGCAAGTTGATTCTGCTCCGGGTCCGCATCTTCAATCGGGGGATGATCAGGAGTGGTTGGACTCACTGTGTTCGGGATCCAGTGACCTGTCTAGTTCGCAGTTGGGGGCGTTGCGCGGCCTGTTACTCGAATTTTCGGACGTTTTCAGCAAGCATAAATATGATATTGGGTGCACTGACCTGTTATGCCACCACATTGACACGGGTGACGCGGCCCCCATTCGGCAAAATCCCTTCCGGCTAAGCCCAGCCGAGAAGGAACACGTGCAATCAGCTGTGAATGACATGCTGTCTGCCGACATCATTTCACCCTCATCCAGTCCATGGGGGGCTCCCATCGTGCTTGTAAAATAACACGACGGATCCCTGCGGTTTTGTGTTGATTTCCGTCGCCTTAATAAGATCTCTGTGGCTGACGCGCATCCGCTCCCCAGAATGGACGAATCCTTGGATGCTTTAGCGGGGGCACTTTTTTTTCTACATTGGACCTGCTATCGGGATTCTGGCAACTGCCCCTTGACGAGGGGTCCAAACCCAAAACCGCGTTCCGGACACCGGTCGACCTATTTCAGTTCAATCGGTTGCCCATGGGACTCCATTCCACTCCCGCAACGTTCCAGAGGTTAATGGAATTGGTTTTGTCGGGCCTTCAATGGGATACCTGTTTAATTTATCTGGATGACGTCATCGTTTTCAGTCGAACGTTCGAGGAGCACCTCCAACGTTTGAGGGCAGTGTTCCTCAGGATGCAATTCGCCAAATTAAAGTTTAAACCGCAAAAATGCCACTTACTTCGGGAATCAGTACGGTATTTGGGGCACATCGTCGGCCGTTCGGGGATCTCCACTGATCCCGCTAAGACACATTGTGTCAGTTCTTGGCCAACGCCCACTTCGGTTACCGAGGTCCGCAGTTTTATTGGGTTTGCCTCCTACTACCGGCGGTTCGTCGAACAGTTTGCCACCATAACCAAACCCCTGCATGCTTTGACAGCAAAAGGTGTGAAGTTTCGCTGGGGGCCGGAGGAGGAGGCCGCTTTTTGCTCCCTTCGGAACGCCTTGGTGAGTGCTCCGCCCTTGTGTTACCCTGATTTCACCAAGCCGTTCCTGCTTGACACAAACGCCAGTAACACGGGCATTGGGGGAGTGCTCTCACAGGTGGTCGGGGGTGTCGAACGTGTGGTCGCCTATGGTAGCAGGGTTTTGTCGCCGGCGGAACAGCGGTACTGCGTGACCTGTTTCGAGTTACTGGCTATTGTGGTTTTTATCCAGCAATTTCGACCGTATCTTTACGGCCGACACTTTACTGTCCGGACGGACCACGCGGCGCTTCAATACGCGCTGCGCGTTGCTCAGCCTTCGGGTCAGTTGTCCCAGTGGTTGGAGGTCCTCCAGGACTATCAATTCACGACTACTTACCATAAGGGAGTGCGCCATATCAACGCGGATGCCCTGTCGCGGTTGTCGCCACGTTCGGAATGTGCATGTATTTTGGGATCGGGGCGTTGTAAACCCCCTGCTGCCGTCCCTCCGGCAGCTCTGCTCGCCGCGGCCGATGCACCGCGACCCGAGGTTCCCTTCTTTTCGACGGGCGGGGACTCGTTACTTGCATTGTCTCTCATTGAGTGGGGCCGCCTCCAAATGGTCGACGCCTCCCTTCTCACACTGCGTCGTAAGGCGAAGGGTCCCGAAGAGGGTGCAATTGGGGTCGACTCATGGGTAGTGAAACAGGGCATCCTTATGAGGTGGGACGGTATGTCCCTACGCCATAAGCTTGTGGTGCCATCTGCTATGTGGGTAGGGTTGTTCTGGCCGCTCACGAACGACTGTTACATTTGGGATTTCACAAAACTTTTGCTCTGCTCCAGCGTGATTACTATTGGCCGGGTATGGGGAGTGATGTGTCGACCATACTCAAGGGGTGTGTGCATTGCGCCGAACGAAAACTGCCGCCCATTGCAGCTAATCCACCATTGCAGTCTATTCAGGTCTCGCGCATCAATGAACTTGTTGCGCTGGATATTTTGGGGCCCTTCCCGGTGACGCCTAGGGGTAACAAGTACCTGCTGGTTGGCGTGGAATATTTCACTCGATGGCCCATGGCTTGGCCACTTGCCAACCAGTCGGCGGCGGCCGTGGCCGTGGCCGAGGCCTTTGTCCAGGGCTATGTCTTGGACAAAGGTGCCCCGGAGCGGTTGCTGACCGACCAGGGAAAACATTTTTCTGGCGTTTTATTACGGGAGGTGTGCGACCTTTTGGGTACTAAAAAGGTGCGTACCTTCCCGTACCACCCACAGACTGATGGGATGGTGGAGCGGCTCCATAGAACGATTGCTTCCATGTTATGCCATCAGGTGTGTGAAGCTCAGGTAGATTGGGACTTGCAGATCCCTGGTGTCCTCGCCGCTTACAGGATGGCTCCCCACGCGGTGACAGGATTTTCTCCATTCTATTTCATGTATGGCCGGGAGGCTGATCCGCCCGTGGATGCCCAGTTGGGGATTCCCGAACCCCGTGCTAAGTCTAAATTGGCTGATCACATCAAATTTAACATTGCTAAGTTGGCCGAGGCGATGGAAAGAGCGACGCTGAACTCAAGGTCTCGTCAGATAGCGAACGAGCGGTTGCGTGCACAGCGGACGCACATGCACGAGTGGAAACTGGGCGATAAGACCTGGTTGCACCCCGCAGGCGCCATTGGCAACATCCCCAAAACTGCTGAGGCCATGGCGGGGTCCAGTCGAGGTTGTGCGGGTTGCGCGACCCCAATGTGTTCAGATAAAGTGGGGAAAGCGTTGTTGGTATGTTCACCCTCCCGGCTGAAACCTTTTACGGCGCCACATGCCCTTCCTTCATGTCAAAATGACCGAGCATGTGATGTGTCCGTCGACTCGGGGAGGGGGATGTCACCGCCTGATCCTCACATGTCTCTGCCTGATCTGCTCCCAGGTGTCTCGGAATTGACGGCTTCTGACCATCAGCAGCCGGATCCCCGGAGCACGTGCAGATCCGGGAAGCCCGGTCCGAGCCTTCCTGGACTACCGGGGCCGCCTGTCGGACAAACATGTCCTGTGCCGTATGACGGGCCGGCCAGGCGGACTCGCGCTAAATCGCGCCGCTTCTCCTAATTGGGGGGCCGGTTCCGCCGGGTCGCCTCGTCACAGCAGCCCCCTTGTGACTGTTCGGACGTCCCATTTCACGGGGTGTGGGGGTCGCAAGGGCGCGTCGCGGGACGTTGTACCGGTGCTTTCTTGTATATATATATTTTATTTTTAACTCGTCGACGTTGTACATACCTTTTTGTTGTTGAGTGTTGGGGGTTGAGTTTTTTATTGAGGCGATCGTGGGTTCTCATTGTTGTTGTTGTGTTGTATTACTTTGGTTATTGTTGGTTTGTTGTTGTTACGGGGCACACACAGGGTTCTGGGGGTTTTGCAGCCGGGCCGGCTGCGAGCTATGCGGAGGGGGGTGATGTAGAGGTGGTACGTACCGGGATGTTGCGAGCCATCGCGTAGCTGGTGTCTACATCACGGTCCGCATACGGGTGCCTACATCACGGTCCGCATAGGCCCCGCCCTCGGGGAGAGGAGGGCTATGCAAGGCGATGCGCGGGAGCGCTCGGGGAGTAGTCAAACCAGTGAAGAAAGAAGACAGAGCAAGACATAGGACCCTGAGACCCCTAGCCCCACTGCCCTTATCAGGGCCGGGACACTGTGTGGCTCAGTGGTGAGACCCTGGGTACCGCAGCCCGACGTCCTTATCAGGGCCGGGCTGAGGGCCAGTGGTTGAGACCCGTACCCTGGCTAGGACGGGTCAGATAGCCTCCCCTAGGAAGTACGTAGCCAGGAGGGCCTGAGAGCGTAGCCGGGGTTAGGCATGCGTAGCGTAGGCTGTAGCCTGGCTGTACAGTTAACTGTTACGTGAAGTGCTATAATAAATAAGTGCTGCCTTTTAACTCGTCTCCTGCAGTATTTAAGATATTACACAGGCAATATCCCCTCTTTCCGCCCATTCTCTCCCTTATATATCCTCGCTTGTTCCTCCCCCTTCTCCTGTCACCGTCCCACTCCCCTTCCTATTGGTGGGAATCCTTCCCCTGACACTCCTACAATACAAAGATAAAGTCACGTAGGTAAAAAATAAAATAAAATAAATTCAAAATGAAAACAACTAAATTAATCACTAATTTAGTTGTTTTCATTTTTTTATTTAGTTGTTTTCATTTTTTATTTATTTTCTTTTTTACCTACGTGACTTTCGAAAAAACCAAAGAGTATGGATCCTTGCAGTCACGAAAACTTCTAGAATGGACACAGATACTTATATATATTTTTATATATGTATAGGCAGTGTATGGGAGTGAAGGAGGCCAATTGCCTGCTTGTGTATCGGTTTTGACGGGGGATTGGCGTGAAGAGGGAGATTTTCACACGTCCCGACCGTCAAAACGACTCCTCGACTCTCCTCGCGTTGACATCGATCAAGAGGCTCGAGTCACGGTAACGCGATGGATAACTCCCTGATTTGTTATTAAACCCCTCGATTGGTTTAATAACGTTGTGCACTTACCAACGTAATGGAACGTCTGTCCCTTGTTGTATCCATGCCCTGTTTTTCAAAAATTAATATTAAGAATAATTTAAAAAAAATGTTTATATCTATATATAACTTTTTTTATTAAATAATGAAAACAACCCGCTAACCCTCGCATGCCACACAAAGGAAAACAAAAACGTGGATGGCCATTCGGAGCACAGAGAGGTCAGAGACATCCAGATGGACAAAAGGTCGATGGCCTAACCTTCCCAAAACGTCTGGAGATGCACGGATAAGGTGCAGAGCAGAGAAAAACAACTATTGCAACTCGCGTTTTCTTTAACGTTTTCCTTAACGAAAAGTAGAAACTTAACAAAAAGAATTAACCAGCAAACAATAGGGGCTTTTATTAGATATTCCCTTATATTACTCGTATTCACCGCATATATTATTTTGTATTGTATGTTTCTATCTGCATGACCTTACCAAAAACTAAAAAATACGAATTCCAGAAAGCTTAAGTGGAAACTTAGTTACACTTAACTCAGAATAAACACCAATCCCTGGAAATAAACGCATAACCAAACTTGGCAAAGCCCTAAAAATAATGATGTAACGAGGATCATTACGAATATTCATTGAACATAGACCGAATAATAACCACGATATATTCTAGATTTGAAGCTTTCGTGACTGCAAGGATTCATATTCTTAGGTTTTTTCGGTAAAGTCACGTAGGTAAAAATTAAAATTAATAAAAGTAAAATAAAATAAAAATCACGACGTTTCGGAGTCAACACAAGCTTCCGTCTTCAGGTGTAACCGTCACAGCCCGACAGCTGTATCAAGTAAATGAGAGATTGCAGGAGCTACCACTCCGTTTATATAATGGTTGGAGAGGGGGGGGGGGAAGGGCCAAGTAAAGCACACTTTTTTATTCATAAGAGGGTGAGCCTTTGTTATGGAGAGGTACGGTTTGTGACTCAACCTGTGACAAGGAGACAACCATTAAACATGGTACACCTGTAATAGTAGTCTGTCAAATAAGATTGGCCAACAAGTGTAGTTAAATCTTTTTTGCATGGTTAATCACATCTTTCCAATGATTACTCAGTTTGTAACCATAATCACGGTTGAAATTATGTCTGTGTTTGTATATTTGTATGGCTTCGTGTACAAACCTTTGATGGTAGCCAGGAGGTTTGCAGAGAACCTTGGTCTCGGAAAAGACAATTTCATGAGAGCCCACCGAGTTGTAGAAATGATCGGCAACGGTCGAAGAATCAGTTCTGCCGTGTTTCAGATCTGACTTGTGCTCGCGGACACGATCAGAAACATGACGTTTCGTTTCTCCAATGTAGCAATCACCACAAATGCAACTCAATTTGTAGACTCCAGGATACTGTAAGTCAGGAACGACATCCTTCACAGATGGAATCAGATCACGGATTTTATGCACTGTACTGAATCGGACTTGGATCTTATGTTTGTTTAGAATTTTGGAGATCTTTTTGGTCACGCCTGCTATGTATGGTAACGTATAGTTTTGGTCGGAGTTTCATGTGGCTGTTTCTGTGTGGTGGGAGAAACAGCTTGGCGGATAGTGCAGTCAGAGTATCCGTTCATCCTGAGGGCCCGATGTACATGTCTTAATTCACCGGCCAGGTGGTGTTGGTCAGAAATGCCATGGGCTCTGTGGTATAGCGTTTTGATGATAGAATTCTTTGAGATGGGTGGTGGTGGGAATCCGGTTTCAAGTAGGAATCTGTGTGGGTGGCTTTCCTGTAGACAGAATGTCCAAGGATCCGTCAGGCCTCCTCTCAAACAGAATATCCAAGAATGGTAGTTTACCGTCTTTCTCCACTTCCATGGTGAATCTGATGGATGGGTGTCTAGAATTGATGTGGTTCAAGAAGTGGTTCAATGCTGGGAGGCCATGTGGCCAGATGACGAAAGTGTTGTCCACATACCTCTTCCACAAGGAAGGACGCAGGGTGGATGTCTGGATGGTGTCTGATTCAAACTTTTCCATGAACATGTTGGCAATCACTGGTGGCAAGGGGGAGCCCATGTTTTTAGAAGGTGCCATTCCAGGTCAAATAGGTGTTGGTGAGGCAATGCCTAACCAGCGCAGGTACATCAGAATTCAATCCATGTTGGACTAAGTCCTCAATTATTGTTAGGGTGTCCGGTTCTCAACAAAGATATACACAAAGTGGGATTTCATGGAATATACCATGTCCTTAATAGAGCTATTGGGTTGAGTTGGTACTGCCGAAGAGGTCTTGCCTGTGAAGGGGTGCGAGTATCTGATAGAAAACGGTAGTTTTATTAAGTTTATCGTCGACGTTCGTAGCGGGGTGCCTTTATGGACAAGACCATAGAATCTGGATCTAGCCGCCGATGGTTTTAGAGAGGGACTTTGCTTGTCGATTAGGATCGAACTCGTGATGATATTTGGTTTGTCGTTAGGATTTTATGGGATCGTTTAATTTTGGAGTAACTCCTTTAAGAAGGTCCAATTTTGTTTGTATGAATCTTTATATGACTAGCGGTAAGTGGCGTTGCTCGGGTGAAAAAGGCAGACAACACATGGACTTAGACACAGACATTACCCACACACATAGAAACACATCGAAGACGCACACACATATATGATTAAACCCAGGATATCCAGGCCAGCCTAGTTTCTAAGGCAAGATGTTCCGGGGGTGCACTTTTCAACGTAGAGAAGAGGGAATACAGAGACCTGGTTTTATGTGGGCACCAGGACTGCAGGTAATGCAGCCGATGAAAAGATAACTCTTTGGAGTGAGACCTCTCTGTTAAACCGCCGGATAGCAGGGTATGAATCCAATTCTCAACTGCCGCATCACCAATTGTGAGTTGTGGGGGTGGATTGTTCCATGGTACAAAATACCCAGGCAGGTGCTTAGTTTTGGTGGGGCTGATGGTAAGGCCCCATCTCTTAGTGGCAAGCTCCAGGTCAGCAGCAGTGAGAGGCAATCACCAAAGCATCAGCATACATAACATGGTTGAGCAATAGGGAGCCATCCTTGACCGCACGCGGGCATCGATCAGCCTCCCATTGTATCTGTACCATATGGTAATTCCTCCGGTACAGCCATTGAAGGCTTCATGAACTACGTGGTCAAAATATATGTTAAATAATGTGGGAGCCAGAGGACATCCCTGTCACACCCCAAGGTGCAGAGGGAATGGCTCTGACTGACGGCCACGTAGTTTGACGTGGGGCCGCTCACCAGCAGGAAGGTCCTTAAGGATCATGAGCAAAGGGTGAGGGACTGCGAAAGCACGAAGAACAACCCAGAGCCTAGGCCTACTGGTGGTGTCATAGGCCTTGAGCAGGTCTATAAAGCACACAGATGGACTAAGATGCACACATGGACCTACAGACACGTGGAAAAATGGACTTACACTGACTAACATGGACGCATGCACATACAGCGACTAACACACACGCACATATCGACTCACACACAAACACATCGACTCACACACAACAACAACCGCCATTCGCCACTAAGTGGCGGTGACGTCACCACGACGCTTATGCCAGGCCATGTGCACCTTGAAGCCACGTGAAGTGTCGAACGCCCGCTGGCAGGAGGTTACGGGGCAGACCCAGTTGCCACGGGTCGACTGACTGAGATGACTGTGATGACTGGCTGATGCACCACCTGTGCCCCCTACTGTACCAACTTGCTGTGCTTTAGCCACCCGGCGCTCCTTTTATTGTTGTGAGCGTCGCTCCTCCGCCCTCCGTTGTTGTAGGAGGGCGACTGCCTCCAACTGTCCAGTAGCGTCCTTCACGAGCCTCCTCCACAGAAGCCGATCTTGACACCGCTGGTACCAGTCATTGGAAAGTCCACTCAGCTCCATGTCCTCCTGTACCACATCACTCCATCTCTTCTCTAGCCCATGCCGCACCCGTTTAGCCCCTCGATCCGGCCAAACAAAAGCTGTTTAGGCATGCGGTGGCTGGGCATGCGGGCTACATGGCCCAGCCAACGCAGCCTTGCCTGCCGGAGGAGCTCACCGATGGGACTTCGGCCAGATCTTTCAAGGACTTGTGAGCTCCTCACACAATCCAGCCTGGTTAAACCCAGGATGGATCGTAGGCAGGCCAGCCTAAATGTTTCCAACATAGACATCCACTTGAGATACACACACATGGAGTTACACACGCATATCGACGTACACACATACAGCGACTCACACACATACATCGACTCACACACAGACATACGTGGACTCACACACATTGACGTAAACATACATGTACTTACACACACACATCGACTAAGACACACACACATGGACTTACACACACACATACATAGACTGACCCACACATTGGTCTACACACACACATATAGACTGTGACACACAGACATGTACTTTAGATACACATGGATTAACAGGCACATAGACTCACACACACATTGACTTACACACACACATCGAGTGACACACACACATGTATGGACTTACACACACATGTGGACTAACACACACACAGCGACTGATACGCACACAAATGGACTGACACACACACACTTGTACGTACACACACACATGGGCGTAGTCCGTTTGAAAAAGACAGACACACACATGGACTTACACACAGACATGGACCCACACACGTAGAAACCCATCGACTTATACGCACACAAACACATATGGACTCTTACACACAGACATCGACTTTAGGGACACACATAGTTTCTGCACACGAACATTATAATTGTAATATTAGGCAACTTATTAGTTTAACAATAGTAAACAAAGCAGAGTTGTTATGTGCACACAAACATTATCATTGTAATATTTGTAAACTTATTTGTTTAATAATAGTAAGCAATACACCTCAGTTCTTAGCGAAAGATGCAATAAAATTGTACTTGACATTGGCGTGGTGACGCCTCGTCCCGTGCAGAGCCCGCGGCCTCGCCTAGATTGGCAAGCCGGAGGAGGTGAGACATTGCCAGGCTGCGGGCTGGGCCGCTACCCCCCCACCATCCCCCGGCCGAGGCAGAATAATACTATGTAAGCGCTTTAAGAATATTAAGTTAATATCTAAGAACTTTATAGCAGTAACTGTACGCATTGGGGTGGTGGGGGGGGGGGNTAGGGGACATCACACTGTGAAGATAAATCGGCAGCGTGATGTGTATATTTATTCCATGTTAAACGCGTGAAATAAAATGTCCCGTGAGCTGGAGCGAACGCACATGACTTGGTAGGGTCCGCCCCCCCCCCCCACGCGTCACTTGGTACGGTCGACGGCGCGCAATAAGTAAATAATTAATAATAAAACCGGCACAAATTTGTTAATAAAACTACTTTAACGTTTACGGATGGGAAAACGGAATAGCCTATTCCCACCGCAGGGCTTAGGGCGTGCCGCCCGGCAATTTTTTTTCTATGTGAAGACCACAGTCCGAAAGCCAAAACTTCCGCAAGCGCGAGCGCGCGGAGACTTTTATATATAAGATGACCGTGGCATTGCCCTTGACAAGGGCAATGCCACGGTCATCGCGGACCTAAAAAAGAGAGATGATATAGTCATCTTCTCGGCAGACAAGGGCAATGCCACGATCCCACTAAAAGCTTAACGACAAAAACCAACAGTATCATCACGAGTTCGACTTCCCTAATCGAACCAAGCAAACGTCCCTCTCTAAAACCATCGGCGGCTAGACCTCCCAGATTCTATGGTCTTCACAAGATCCATAAAGAAGGCACCCCGCTACGACCCATCGTGTCGACGATAAACTCTCCTACGTACAAACTAGCCGTTTTCTATCAGATACTCTGCACCCCTTCACAGGCAAGACCTCTTCGGCAGTACTCAACTCAACCCAATTAGTCTCTATGGTTAAGGACATGGTACTATCTCCTGATGACATCCTCGTCAGCTTTGATGTAGTATCTTTGTTCACCAAAGTCCCAGAACCGGACACCCTAACAATAATTGAGACTTAGTCCAACATGGATTGAATTCTGATGTACCTGCGCTGGTTAGGCATTGCCTCACCAACACCTATTTGACCTGGAATGGCACCTTCTAAAAATAGGGCTCCCCCTTGTCACCAGTTATAGCCAACATGTTCATGGAAAAGTTTGAATCAGACGCCATCCAGACATCCACCCTGCGTCCTTCCCTGTGGAAGAGGTATGTGGATGACACTTTCGTCATCTGGCCACATGGCCTCCCAGCATTGAACCACCTCTTGGACCACATCAATTCTAGACACCCATCCATCAGATTCACCATGGAAGTGGAGAAAGAGGGTAAACTACCATTTTTGGATATTCTGTTTGAGAGGAGGCCTGACGGATCCTTGGGACATTCTGTCTACAGGAAAGCCACCCACACAGATTCCTACTTGAAACCGGATTCCCACCACCACCCATCTCAAAAGAATTATCTCATCAAAACGCTATACCACAGAGCCCATGGCATTTCTGACCAACACCACCTGGCCGGTGAATTAAGACATGTACATCAGGCCCTCAGGATGAATGGATACTCTGACCGCACTATCCGCCAAGCTGTTTCTCCCACCACACAGAAACAACCACATGAAACTCCGACCAAAACTATCACGTTACCATACATAGCAGGCGTGACCAAAAAGATCTCCAAAATTCTAAACAAACATAATATCCAAGTCCGATTCAGTACAGTGCATAAAATCCGTGATCTGATTCCATCTGTGAAGGATGTTGTTCCTGACTTACAGTATCCTGGAGTCTACAAATTGAGTTGCATTTGTGGTGATTGCTACATTGGAGAAACGAAACGTCATGTTTCTGATCGTGTCCGCGAGCACAAGTCAGATCTGAAACACGCAGAACTGATTCTTCGGCCGTTGCCGATCATTGCTACAACTCGGTGGGCTCTCATGAAATTGTCTTTCCGAGACCAAGGTTCTCTGCAAACCTCCTGGCTACCATCAAAGGTTTGTACACGAAGCCATACAAATATACAAACACAGACATAATTTCAACCGTGATGATGGTTACAAACTGAGTAATCATTGGAAAGATGTGATTAACCATGCAAAAAGATTTAACTACACTTAGTTGGCCAATCTTATTTGACAGACTACTATTACAGGTGTACCATGTTTAATGGTTGTCTCCTTGTCACAGGTTGAGTCACAAACCGGACCTCTCCATAACAAAGGCTCACCCTCTTATGAATAAAAAAGTGTGCTTTACTTGGCCCTTCCCCCCCCCCCNTCTCCAACCATTATATAAACGGAGTGGTAGCTCCTGCAATCTCTCATTTACTTGATACAGCTGTCGTGGCTGTGACGGTTCCACGTGAAGACGGAAGCTTGTGTTGCCTCCGAAACGTCATGATTTTTATTTTATTTTACTTTTATGAATTTTAATGTTTTACCTACGTGACTTTACCGAAAAAACCTAAGAATATGAACCACGATATATTAAGACCGAGGGAACTCATAAGAAATATCAAGAATAAATGTAACACACAGGACCACATAAATGTATTGCAAAAATCTCCTCAGCCACCTTTGTCTTCAACAGTCCGGCACAAACAGATGGCCCATAAATACTTAGGGGTTAGAAAGGTCGCGAGGGTGTCTGGTTCTTCTCTCTCGGTTTGTTGTTTGTTTTCCTCTCGCAAGAGACGCGTAGAGAGGAGAGGGTGTTCACGTTTTGAGTTAAGCACAAACGCGCAGAAGAGTGAGCAGTCTGGTTCGAGTCGTGCTCAGTCTCGGGACTCGGCTTGCGACGCAGCATTGCGACGGGCTCGCAAGGGAGCTGGGGCGAGTCGTGCCTCGAAGAGAGATGGAACGAGGAGGGGTCGTTCGAGTCGCATAAATCTGAGTTCAACCTGGGTCGAGGCTGGTTTCAGCCGTGCTCTGGCTGGCGGAGCGTCGTGAGGGAGCAAACACCGATACCGATGGCAGGTGTCGCTTCTCGCAGAACGAAGGTTAAGTGCGAGTGAAGCTGGCAGCTGCACGAACAAAGGAAAGCACGGAGAAGAGAGAGTAATGAGTGACGACAAGCAATCAACCTGTAGAAAGGGCGGAAATCGCCAAGCGTCGACCAAGCGAGCATCGAAAAGGACGAGCAGCAGCGGATGAGCAACAAGAGCCATCGTTCATCGTCAGAGCTCTCCAAGCTGGTGAGCGCGCACAGCCGCGTCGCCCAGAGCCTGAGCCAACACAGCCTGAAGTAAGGGCGGGTGTCCGTGTGAAGTTGGCAGCGATCAAGGAGAGAGCGACGACGATATCATTGCACACCGCCGAAGGCGAGCATCGTGCCGACTCAACAATCATCCAGCAGTGGAGAAGCCTGGAGCTGCCACCAAGAGAGAGAGAGCGCCATCGAATGCGCCGTGTGTTTGATACACACACACTGACCAACACCCAGTGAGAACAGACAGACGTCCAGCAGCGACGACGGAATCATCGCGCACCACGTCGGCGAGCGTCGTGCCAACTCGCCATCCAGCAGTGGAGAGAAAGAGCGCACGAGCAGAGACATGCCCGAGCGAGGGAGCAGCACGGGCTCGCTGCGGCCACGCCCAAGCGAGAGGAACCTCTCTGGCGCTGGTTGTATCCTCCCCCACCCCACAATTATCAAGGGAACAATACAACGCACACACAACACGCACACGAATAAGACTTTCAAAAAGTTATCTTTGCGTTTCAAAAAGGGTTTCCATTTCAAGGTTCTCTGCAAACCTCCTGGCTACCATCAAAGGTTTGTACACGAAGCCATACAAATGCGTTCAATATCAACTGATCGTGCAAAGCAGTTGCTGCTGTCGAGTTACATGAATAAGAAATGTTTGAGTCATTTATTTTTGTTAATTGCATAATCTTGCCGATTAATACTTTTGCCTTTGCATACTAGAGTGTCATATGTTTGTTTAGAATGAAAATTGCTTAACACCAAGTGTTCGAGTGCTTCTTCCCCAGTCCATGCAAAACTGTCTTATTCATAAGAACTGTTGCCTGCGATGAGATATGAAATTGGAGACCTAACATAACATAAACACACTAAGATAATCAAGAAATGTTTAATCAAAGATAATCGTGTTATCCCAATTGATACAACTCTGGATAAACGAAACTAAGCTTAATTATCATAACTGCACACATTAACATAATCGCAAGCATTCGCATACATTAATACGAGTATCTCCGTGATTATCATAATTTATGCATATAATTACACACATTAACATAATTCATGCGATTTGCACATTTTCGATATTTCATTAATTTTTATTCTTTTATCAAAATTTCATAATTACAACATATAAAACACCCTGCGAATTGTTGATTGTGATAGCGGATGCGGGGAGAATGGGAAATTGTCGTGTCGGTGGGGCCAAGTCGATTCTGGGATTCAACAACGAATGGCCTCGTTCTCTCTCTCAAGCGTTCATCATATTCATCATATACAGATAGAGAAAGTTGTTTATATATAATTATCATTTCACATCTGGAAGACTTAATTGAAAACAACATTTCGTGTGAATTTTCTGTCGTCGTATTAAACACTAGCGGTAAGTACCCGGCGTTGCCCGGGCGAAAAAGGCAGACACACATGTAGTTACACACACAAATGCACTCACACATACATAGACTGAACAACAACAACCGCCATTCGCCACTAAGTGGCGGTCACATCACCACAACGCTTGTGCCAGGCTATGTGCACCTTGAGGCCACGTGAAGTGTCAAACGCCTGCTGGCAGGAGGTCACGGGCAAACCCAGATGGCACAGGTCGACTGACTGAGACGACTGGCTGATGCACCACCTGTGGCCCTACTATGGCAACTTGCTGTGCTTTAGCCGCCCGGCGCTCCACTCGTTTTTGTGAGCGTCGCTCCTCCACCTCCGTTGTTGTTGGAGGCGATTGCCTCCAACGGGCCAGTAGCATCCTTCAGGAGTCTCCTCCACAGAGGCCGATCTTGACATGGCTGTTACCAGTCATCGGCAAGTCCACTCAGCTCCACGTCCTCCTGTACCACATCACTCCATCTCTTCTCCAGCCCGTGCCACGGCCGTTTAGGCCCTTCGATCCGGCCGAACAAAAGCTGTTTAGGCATGCAGTGGCTGGGCATGCGGGCTACATGACTCAGGCAACGCAGCCTTGCCTGCTAGAGGAGCTCACCAATGGGACTTTGTCCACATCTTTCAAGGATTTGTGAGCTCCTCACACAATGCAGCCTGGTTAAACCCAGGATGCATCGTAGGCAGGCCATCCTAAATGTTTCTAACAGGCGAAGATGTTCCATTAGGGGGTCCAAGTTTCAGAAGCATAGAGAAGGGAGGGAATGACCGTGGCCGAGAAGACCTGAAGCTTCGTGCGGAGTGATAGACCAGGTAGCTTCCAAACTGCGTTACACAACCGATAAAAAGATAATGCGGCTCGACTGATTCTGAGTGAGACCTCTGCTGTTAAACCAGAGCTGGTCATTAGCAGACTGGCAAGGTATGGGAAACTCTCCACTGTCTCCACAACTGCCCCATTACCAACTGGGAGTTGTGGGGATGGAGTGTCCGATGGTACAAAATACCCAGGCAGGTGCTTCGTTTTGGTGGGCTGATGGTAAGGCCCCACCTCTTGGTGGCAAGCTCCAGGTTCAGCAACGGCACCTCGAACTCCTCCTCCGAGTGAGCAGCAATTAGCAGATTATCGGCATACATAACGTGGTTGAGCAATAGGGAGCCATCCCTTGACCGCACCCGGGCATCGATCAGCCTCCCATTGTATCTGTACCAAATGTAAATTCCTCCAGTACAGCTATTGAAGGCTTCACAAACTACGTGGTCAAAATAGATGTTAAATAATGTGGGAGCCAGAGGACATCCCTGTCGCACCCCAAGGTATACAGGGAAAGGCTCTGACTCCCGGCCACGTAGTTTTACCCGCGCCCGCTCACCATCATGAAGGTCCTTAAGGATGATAATCAGTGGGTGAGGGACTCGGAAAGCACGAAGAACAACCCAGAGGCCAGGCCTACTGATGGTATCATAGGCCTTGAGCAGGTCAATAAAGCACACACATGGACTAAGACGCACACATGGGCCTACAGACACGCAAAGAAATTGACTTACACTTGTAATGCGGGCGTAAACGGCTTGGCGGATGTGACGTCATGTGGGGAGGAGTCAGGGTCACGTGAGGGGGAGATGGTATAGCGGTGAGACAGGAAGAGATCGGGCGAGTCGGGTAAGGAAGAGTGGAGACCGCGTTGGGTGGTCGCCGTGCCCTCAGCCTTGTGGCTGAGGGGATCGGTGACAGCGCCAGCCAGCGGGATGGAAGAGAGTTGGTTGGAGACTGGACGAGGTGAGGCCACGGAGGGCGAAAGCTGGAGCAGCGAGTGCAGCAGAGAGGCTGCGTGTGGGAGACAGCAGCGAGGCTGCTAGGGGCTACAGCAGCCTAGGGCTGCAGAGCAAAAGGGCTACGGGAGCGACAGCAGCCGGAGGGGCTGCGTGAGTGGGAACAGCAGCAAGGCTGCTAGAGGCTACGGGAGCGACACGAGGAGACCAGCAGAGAGGCTATTGGTGACGACGGGTGCGGAAGCAGCGTCGGCGACGAGCGGAGGGCCTGAGAGTGAGACAGCCGTGTGGGAAGAGAAGACGAACCGAATAAAGGACACCAGACCAGATACTGTGATCGAGTCCTTTATTACACACTGACTAACATGGAGGCATGCACACACAGCGACTAACACACACGCACATGGACTCAGACACACACACACATATGGACTCACATAAACACATATGGACTGACACACATATAGACATCCATTTGATAGACACACACGTGGAGTTACACACACATATGGATGTACACACATACAGCGACTCACACACATATATACATCGAGTGACACACACATTGCCGTACACACACATACAGACTGTCACACATAGACATCCACTTGGGATATACACACATGGTTTTACACGCACATATATCGACGTACACACATACAGCGACTCACACACAGACATACGTGGACTCATACACACATTGACGTAAATACACATATGTACTTACACACATATGGACTAAGACACACACACATGGACTTACACTTAGATAGACTGACACACAGCCCTACACACATACACATGTGACACACAAACATCTACTTGAGATACGCAGACATGGATGAACACACACATATGGACTCACACAAACGCATTGACTTACACACACACATCGAGTGACACACACATGTATAGACTTACACACATGTGGACTAACACACACATATGGACTGACACACACATACACATGGACGTACATGGCCACATCACAGACTGGCAGACCGTCGCAGCGTCATAAAAGCGCAGCAAAAAAAGGGAAAATTTAGCAAGCTAAAAAGAAGAGTTTTGTGCACACAAACATTATTATTGTAATATCTCCCAACGTATTTGTTTGATAATAGTAAGCGAATCAACGTGAGTTCTTATCTGCACACAAACATTATTATAGTAATGTTTGTCAACTAATGTGTTTAATAATAGAAAACATTGGACTTGATTTGTTAGTGTAAGAAGCTTGGAAATTTGTACTTACCAAAGGCGTGTTGAGGCTTTGTGCCATGCGTAGCCCCCCTCCTGGCATACATTGGCGAGGCGGCGGAGTTGGCATGTTGCCAGGCTAGGGGCTGGGCCGCTATCCCCCCAGCATCCCCCGCCTGTGCAAGAATGTTATGTAAGCAGTAAAATATTATTATCTAGGGAGTCTGTAGTATAAACTGGACACAGCGTGTTGGGGGGGGAGGGGGCGAAGAGGACGTGACACTGAAGACATATCCGCAGCGTCATGTGTGTATGTGTTGGCTTTAAACGCGTTAAAGGAATGTCCCCGTGAGATGGAGCCAAGGCGCATCACTTGGCAGGGTCCGCCCACCCACCCACGCAATTGGCGTCAGTTGTTATGGTCGATGTCGCGCAATAAGTAAATAATTTATAATAGAAACGGCACAAATGTGTTAATTAAACTACTTTAAAGTTTAGGGATGGGAAAACGAAATAGCCTATTCCCACCACAGGGCTTAGGGTGTGCCGCCTGGCAAATTATTTTCTATATATACCCACCGTCCGAGAGCCAAATCCCCGCAAGCGTGAGCACGCAGAGACTTTTATATATAAGATTTCTGTTGCTTGGGGAGCGATTTAGAGCTCAAAGTTTTAAATGAACTCGGCCCCTCAGACGGAGTCTAAATCGACGTTGGGCAACGATTGTCGAAGCTTTCCTCCAGCAGTGGACCGAGCATGGCTGCTGCTGCTAGTGATGAATGGGAGCGGTGGTGTAACAGTTAGCGCGCTGCGATACGAACCCCGTGACCCAGTGACGATTATCTGAGCATCCCCTAGGTCGACTCAGCCACAAATGAGACTCTCGTGTCGCAGTGTACAAACATCGCCACGAGGAAGACAAAGGCGGCCGGGCGTGGCGCTGGCGATCCACCCCGTCGCATGCCGTGCCGGCCTCCATAGCTGCTCGCTACGAACATCACTCGCCCCAACAGTCCGTTAGAGGCTGCACGGAGGGGCATCTTCGGTGACGGTGAAGTCCACGGCTGCGAGTGAGGAGCCCTGCTGAGGGCGAGGCAGCAGCGCGTCGTGGTTCTTCACCTCACGGGGTCGACGTCTTGCCCCCCCGTGCAGTCGTGGCCGTGAGTGCCGCGCCGAGCTGGGGCCACGGCGCTCTCTGTGGGCGGCGTCGTCTTCGTGGCGGGTGCCACCACCCGCGCCTTGCCGTTTGGCCATACTTCATCGCACTGGTCATGGATCAGTGCATTGTAAAGTACGGCAATATACGTTGATTATTTATGTTCAGCAGTCAGTGCGGTGATGATGGTGATGTTGTGTCTAAGCTGCGTGCAGGGCCGGGTTGCCCAGAGGCTCGTGAGGCCCTCGCGTTACGATGGCATCACTCACGCACGACTTTGCTACTGCTATGAGATCGACTTGTTTTGTTTGTTTGAAGAAATGGAGATTAATTTACCTGGAGTCGAATAAATGTGTTCATTTTAACATCGGCAAATAAATTAATTTGACTACTTCGTTTTTTCCTGTATGTAATGCAGTAACCCCTAACAGCTTGAGCCCCCTCGTAACTTTATTTCGGCCCTGCCTGTGTGAGTTGTCTAATCCACGTGTTCCTCGTTGTGATCCCACGCATGCATCTCCATGTTATCATTATGGTATATCACTCCTGGATGGAGATAAACGTGAGGATGGTGTCTCTACCCTGCAAATACAATCTAATCCGCGTGTTTACGTCTATCAATTTAATCATAATCATGATATATCCACTGGAGGATGGAGAAAAACGTGATGAATCCACCTGTGTGTGTTCTCTACTCTACGTCTCTCAGTGTAATTTATGTTAATCTTTCCACGTTTTTTTGCGTCCTTTTCAGCTTGTCATAGAATACTGTTCCCAATACCTCATATATATTATAACAAACTTAAATAGGACAATATCACCTATTTAATTTAGCATGAATTGCATTTCACTCGATATTATTTTTCACACACTGTCCTGCTGATTTTTATTGTTTGATTGTTTAATACCGAACGTTATTAGAGTATTTGCTTTGGAGTAAATTGCCTTATAATTCCAATGTACATCGAGTTCCTCAGACTAAAAAGACAAATGTGTATAATATTTGTCTGAGTTTGCTTTCCATACTGATTGAACCACGGGTTAGGAACACTGGCTTAGGGCATGCGACGTAACGAAATGGCCACGGTAACATCAATCAAGGGATGTCACAGGGGATCATTGTGATGGTGACTGGGCCCGGCAGCGGCGCGTTCACCACTTGTTGGGGAGGTTGGCTGTTTGATTCCAGCAGGCCGTCTTGGCCACACTGCGGTTGTATGCAATATTACTCCCCCTCTGATTCAGAGTGGACATCAGAGATCCCCTGACGTAATTAGAACAGAGTGAGCCATTGTTTGCCAGTGTCATGCTCCAAAATTGAACAATTAGCTGTCTTTTATAATAAAAATAATGTGTTTAGGACAATATATTATCGGTTATCATCATTATTATAATATCACTATTATCGTTATTATTACACGTTGAACTTTACCAGTGGGCAGGTGTAGTGGCAGCCAACCAGATAATTGTTCTCACAATAATGTTCCACCAAGCACCAATGATGAAATGTATCTCGTGTAATTCGAGAATAATTAAATAGAAGTCAGGGCATTTCAATGGCTTTACCACAATAAAAGGTAAATTTGCAGCTCTGCAATTAATTGCGAATGAACCTCCATGATAGGGAAATATTCAGAGCCCAGCTTGGGTGCAATTGAAGTACCGGTGAGTACACTTGACGCCGAGGTTGAGGCACACGTATATTTATTCAACACAGCTCGTATGTGACATACAACACTGGAGGGGTATCGGCCCCTCACCCGACTAGCTAAGGATACACTTCCTAGCTAATCCTAACCTGCCTCTTAGTCCTCCACTAATGGGCTAGGGAGGCTGTCTGGCCCGACACTGGTAAGTCGGGCACGGTACCCGGAGTCCCAGACCAGCTCTTACAAGAGCACCGGCTCTGGCTCTCGGGACCACGCCGCTGGCTCAGTCCTGTCCGGCCCTGATAAGGACATCGAACGAGGGGAGTCCAGGGCTCTATCTAAGACGTCTTCAGTCTTCTTGGTTAGCTTATAACATAACTGAACTCGAGCCCTTATACATCCCCTTTTATACTCAACCCTCCTTGAGGGTGGGGCCCCGGGGATCGTAACGCCGAACCAGCCCCCCCAGGGTGTCTGGCTCGGACGTCGCAGAGGCATCTCCCCGTGCACACACGTAGCCCCGCCCACTGTGTTTGTTTCCCATAGACTGCCATGCATAACGGCCCTCTCTCTAACACCCCTACATCACTCCCCCCGCATAGCTCGCAGCCGTCCCGGCTGCCAACATACACAATGACAATAAAANTGAATTTATACCGTAACCGCGCGTGTGCCTCACTAATTTCAACAATAACAAGAACGGCAACAAGAACACAACAAAATGCAACAACAAGAAGAGAAAACAACCCGACGCACCCCCCCTTGAATAAATACGAATTCCGTAAAAAAANCAACCTATATACAATTTGCAGGGAACCCACCATACACACAACACCAGGTGAACCCAACGTATGTACATTTAAATGGGCAGGGAACACACCACCCACACAACACACAATGAACACAACGTATGTACATTTCAATGGGCAGGGAACACACCACCCACACAACACACAATGAACACAACCTATATACACATCTTCCGGCCTCATAACAGTCTGCGCATTTTTGCGCGCGTCCTTGCAGCGGGCCCCTCACACGGGGTAACCCCGGGTGGCGGACCGTCAGGTGGCATTTGTCCGTCCCGGAGTGAGACCTCCTCCGATGCCGCGTGACCGTTGGTATCCCAGAAGGGTGGTCGGGCGTGAGCCCGTCAGTCTTGATGCACCTGGAGGTGGCACGGCCGGCAAGGCATTAGGTGAGAACGGCGGAGACGGACCCAGTGAGTCGGTCGACCCCCACACGTCTGGCCACGCATGTGTGAAGTGGGTTTGTGTACCCCAACGAAGGGTTTCAACCGAGAGGGTGCACGAACCATCGCCGCTTCCCCCATTTAATGCGCACGCACTGTGGTCGCAAAACTTCGATCACTTCCACAGGGCCCGCCACGGCCGCGCCAGCTTAGGGGAGGTAGCCAGAGGCACTTTGGGACAGTGCAACCATGCCTTGTCCCCGGCTTCCATTGTATCACGTGCGCCCGACCAGCCTGAAGCGCTCATTCGCCTTTTGACGGAGGTCTGAGTTCAACATAGCAGCATCCCGTGCCTCTGTTAATTTAGCCAGATTAAATTTGACGTGGTCAGCCAATTTAGTTTTTCCTTTCGGGTCGGGGATCTGCAGCTGGGCGCGAACAGGCGGGTTGGGTTCGCGACCGTACATGAGGAAAAGGGGGAAAATCCCGTAGCCGCATGGGTGCCATCCGATATGCTGCCAAGACCCTTAAATATGCAGGTCCCAGTCAGTTTGTGAATCTGAGACCTGCTGCGACATCATTGACGAAATGGTGCGATGCAGGCGCTCGACCATTCCGTCAGTCTGCGGGTGATACGGGGAGGTACGAATTTTCTTCGTACCCAAGAGGTCACAGACTTGTTTAAGCAATTTACTGGAAAAATTTCTGCCCTGGTCGGTCAGCAGCCGCTCCGGAGCACCTTTGTCCAGGACGTATCCCTGAACAAAGGCCTCCACGATGGCTGCTGCCGACTGGTTGGCAAGGGCCAGGCCATGGGCCAGCGCGTAAAATACTCGACACCTGTCAACAAATACCTATTGCCCCTGGGGTGGCGGGAAATGGACCCAAGATGTCCAGCGCGACAAGCTCATTTATTCTGGATACCTTGATCGATTGCAAAGGCGGTTAGACTCCCGCGCCGGCGGTTTCCGTTGCGCACACCGCGGGCATGAACCCAATAGATCCCCAACATCCCTTGTCATACCAGGCCAAAAAAATCAAGTTGTATCAGTGCAAGGGTCTTTTGGGTCCCCAGATGTAATAGGCGCTCATGCGCGGCCCACACCACCTTGCCTCGCAACTCAGAAGGGACAACCAGCCGGTGTCGCTGGATTTGGCGTCCCAATGCATCAACAGACCCTGCACCATTTCCCATGCATCTGAATCACCTTTCACCCGCCCAGCACCCCCGACGCGACGACGCCACCCGAGGAGGGAGGTATCCTCCATTTGGAGGCGCCCCCATTCAGTGACGGGCAACCCCAACAGGGAATCTCTTCCCTGTTGTTCGATCGAATTATCAGGCAGTGGTTCGTCGTCGTCGGTGGCTGCCAAGATCGGAACCGATGTGTCCCTGAAGGCCTGCAACGTCCCGACCCCAGGAGGCATGCACATTCCGAGGTGGTTGGCATGCGTGACAGAGCGTCCGCGTTGGTATGGCGAACGCCCTTACGGTAGGTGGTTTCAAAATCAAAGTCCTGGAGAACCTCCAACCATCGAGACAACTGTCCCGATGGTTGTTGAACTCGCAGGGCATACTGTAGTGCCGCATGATCTGTGCGGACGGTGAAATGCCGACCGTACAGATATGGGCGATACTGTTGGATGAAAAAAACAATTGCCAACAGTTCCCTACGGGTGACACAATATCTTTGCTCCGCAGGAGACAACACCCGACTACCGTACGCGACCACCCGTTCAACGCCATCAACCACCTGGGAAAGCACACCCCCAATACCCGTGTTGCTCGCATCGGTGTCGAGCAAAAAGGGCTTCGAAAAATCTGGGTAAATCAAAGGAGGGGCTTTTACCAGGGCGTCCCGAAGGGAGCGGAAAGCAGCCTCCTCCTCTTGACCCCAATGGAACCGAACCCCTTTAGATGTTAAAGCGTGCAGGGGTTTTGCAATTGTCGCAAAATCAGCAACAAACCGTCGATAATACGACGCGAACCCAATGAAACTTCTGACCTCTCCCACCGAGGTGGGAGTCGGCCAGGAGCTGACACACTGCGTTTTGGCGGGATCGGTAGCAATACCTGAGCGTCCCACGATGTGCCCCAAATAACGCACCGAATCACGCAACAAATGGCATTTTTGGGGCTTGAATTTCAAATTAGCAGCCCGCATCTTTAGGAAAACCGCCCGCAACCTCTGGAGATGTTCATCAAAAGTTTTTCCAAAGACGATAACGTCATCCAAATAAATGAGGCACGACTCCCATTGCAATCCAGCCAAAACCAATTCCATTAAACGCTGGAAAGTTGCCGGCGCTGAGTGTAAGCCCATCGGCAACCGGTTGAATTGAAACAGGCCGTGCGGTGTACGGAAAGCAGTTTTAGGCTTTGAATCATCGTCCAGAGGAAGTTGCCAGAATCCCGAAAGTAAATCGAGTGTGAAAAGAATCGCGCTCCGCCAAGGCGTCCAGCGATTCATCCATCCGAGGGAGCGGGTATGCGTCGGCAACCGAAATTTTGTTAAGACGCCGGAAGTCAACGCAAAACCGCAACGAACCGTCCTGCTTTTTAACCAGGACGATCGGCGCTCCCAAGGGCTGGTGGAAGGAGAAATGATGTCGGCGGCCAACATGTCATCAACAGCCGATTTGACATGGTCCTTTTCGGCGGGACTCAACCGAAACGGATTTTGGCGAATTGGCGCGCTGTCACCCGTGTCAATATGGTGACGCAGCAGGTGTGTACAACCCAAATCGTATTTATTTCGACTAAAAACGTCGGAAATTCCCGCAGTAGTGTTTTAAGTTGTTGACGCTCTGAATCTGACAGGTCCGTCGATCCCGCACAAAGCGCCTCGAGCCACCCTTCATCGCTGTCCGAATGCGGTCGCGACGCAGGGACAGTGTTGACGTAATTTACAACGGGTTCCTCACACGGCACCGGCGTTGCGTGAGCAAGCACGGTTCCCTGTGGGACCACCACCGTCTGCGAGCCCACATTTAGGACCGCGATGAAGGGTTCACCATCCCTCTCACTATGGTCTGGGCCGGAAGTAAGTCAGGTCCACTAACCCCAGCCCTAGACGGCCCCAACAGAACCCCTTGGGCCCAGTACCCTTAACGAGGGCCGCCGAAGTTTCAAAGGTATCAACATTTGCGCCCCCGGAGGGACGCGTACCGTTCTCTCTACGAACGCCGGCACCGTCGCGAACGCCGTCCGAGTCGCAACCGGTGATGGCAGAAACGCCATGCGTCTGCCCGACGGAAGCTCTATACACCCCTGGTCGATCAATATCACAATCGGCATTTTGGCCAGGAAGTCCGTCCCCAGCAGGCACGGAACCGCCAGCGAGGAGGAAACAAAAATCGGCCCAGACAATTTTATTTCCCCGATACAAATTTGGGCACGAATTTGTCCGATGATGCCAAGTGAGCCCCGTTAGCCGCATAGAATGGTATGTCAACAGGCATCAAAGGACGACTCCGGACAGGGAGAATATTATAAATCAATTCCGAAATAATAGTTGCCGATGCTCCCGTATCGACCAGGATGCGCACTTCAACCCCGTCGATGTACCCCACAACGGCCGACGACCCCGACGATGCGGCTACCACACGATCGGCCAGCACGGACCACTGACCGGTTTCGATATGGGTACCCGGGTGGTGCGTGATGGTGCGATGGTGCGCGATACCCGCCCCCTCTCGTTGCGGTGTTTGAGTGCGTGACGGGTGTGTGTGTGGGCCAAACGTGTGGGGTGCCGCGACTCGCCGGTTTATGATGGTGGAGCTTGGGATGAGGCCCGTCGTCCCGGTGAGGTGTCGTCCCGCGCTGACGAGGAGAGCGGCACCCCGAGGCGACGTGGCCCCGGACGCCGCAGTTAAAACACCGCGGGAGCGGCGTCGGAGGTGACGGATGGTCGGAACGGCCCGACCCGTCCTGGCCCGGCCGTGCACTCGTCGCCTGTTGCCGTCGGTGGTCGACGGCGTAGAGTTCCTCCGTCGGAAGGGTGGCTGCAGCCACCGCACGCCCCGCCGCTGCCCTGCTGGCCTTTCGCCGGAGCGACAGGAGGTTGGCGTGGAGGAGCCTTGCCGCCTGGAGTGATGTCATCTCAGCGTCCTCCTGCGCGACCACAGCGATGTCAAGGTCGTCTGCCAGGAGGAGTATTTTCTCCATCACCATAGCGTCGATGCCGTCGTCGTCCATACGGGGGAAGGCCGACTTAGCCATCGCCAGGAGGCTCGTTCGATACGCCAGAGGCGACTCCTTCTCACCCCGCTTGCGGTCGTAGAACTGCTGTCTGTATTCCGCCGATGGTCCATAGACCCCTCCCAGCAGCTGCAGCGCCATCGGTAATGAAGACCGCCTCTCCTTTGGTGCCGATGTGAGGGCGGCGAGCGCGTCGCCGTCGAGGAGCGCCGGCAGCGCGCAGAGGGCCTCCTCATCTGACCACCTCGCCATCTCTTGATGGGCGAGGAACCGTCTGCGAAACCCAGCCCAGTCCCCCTCCGCGCCGACGAACTCTTTCAGCGGGGGCAGCCTCTGATGGAGTGCAGCGGTCGTTGTTGATTCCCGCGGGCAGTTGTCACCCCCACTCGGCTGAGCGTCGGTGCGAGCGGCCGATGGGATCGCCTGTCGCGGTTGTGATGACGTCGCAACCTCAGCGACGGCGATGTCGGAGTGGATGTGTAGGCTGGCCACGCCCTGAACAGCTGCAGCGTCGATGGCGGGAGATTCAAACTCGAACTGCTCCGAAATGGCGGGAAGGCGCCCCGGCCGTTGGCTCGCCTCGCCCGTGATGGATCACCGGCCCCAACCGCGTGATGGTCTCCAGCGTGGCGGCAGCGGCATATAGCAGCTCCGCCAGCCTCCCGTGAGCCAGCCGCAACGCGTCTGGCTGTGGTCCTTCTTCACTCAGATGCCCCGGTAAGGAGGCATCAGGCCCCGGCTGCACTCTGGCTTGTGTAGCCGTCTCGGGCTCGACGATCTCGGCAGTATCTTCCTCCTGCGGTACTTTTGCCCGCGCTGTCATCCGCGTGTCCATGTTCGAGTTTACTTCTGACACCAGTTGAAGTACCGGTGAGTACACTTGACGCCGAGGTTGAGGCACACGTATATTTATTCAACACAGCTCGTATGTGACATACAACACTGGAGGGGTATCGGCCCCCTCACCCGACTAGCTAAGGATACACTTCCTAGCTAATCCTAACCTGCCTCTTAGTCCTCCACTAATGGGCTAGGGAGGCTGTCTGGCCCGACACTGGTAAGTCGGGCCCGGTACCCGGAGTCCCAGACCAGCTCTTACAAGAGCACCGGCTCTGGCTCTCGGGACCACGCCGCTGGCTCAGTCCTGTCCGGCCCTGATAAGGACATCGAACGAGGGAGTCCAGGGCTCTATCTCAGACGTCTTCAGTCTTCTTGGTTAGCTTATAACATAACTGAACTCGAGCCCTTATACATCCCCTTTTATACTCAACCCTCCTTGAGGGTGGGGCCCCGGGGGATCGTAACGCCGAACCAGCCCCCCCAGGGTGTCTGGCTCGGACGTCGCAGAGGGCATCTCCCCGTGCACACACGTAGCCCCGCCCACTGTGTTTGTTTCCCATAGACTGCCATGCATAACGGGCCCTCTCTCGAACACCCCTACACAATGTTCACAAACTCTTCCATGTTGGCCAGATGTCCTGGAAGAGGTGGAAGTAGCCACACTTTACTCCACAGCACGCGACTTGCTGATAAACTGTGGTCCTCCTATTTATACTGCTGATATGTTAACCCACCATTTCACCTAGTAAATGGAATAGAACCGTGACCCTTGGATTGCAAGTCTATCGTGCGAACCATTGCCACAACAGTAGCATTCTGACAGCAACTTAATTTCCCCAATGTAGCTGCGATGAACTGGCAGCAGGCAGTGACGTGGCCCATCAGTAGCGGCCTTGTTAGAGGATTGCAGATTGAGCCGGGCGGCCGCCAATCATTACAGCTGCAGTGCTTATCAATCATAAAATACGGCTCTGTGCCGTCCGCTTCACATTGGACAATAAAGATCCTGGCAACATTCAGGACCAGGTCATTTGTGTCAGCTACATTGTCCAAATTTTCCAAGTAAAAATTTGCCCACAAATTACACAGTAACATCGCCCCCTGCTGTGAAACTATTGTAGCCTGTATCTGTGAAACTTTAGTGCCTTTGTGATAGCCTTCATACATGTGTGACATGAAATGGGTCACTGTGGCGCATAGCGCTGGTTGCTGGCACAGAAGGTGTCGTGGCCCTGCCCGCCAGCATGATGTGATGAGCTGGAGAGAGGGACGTGAGTCAAGGGGGCAGGGGTACGTGTGATAAAGCCCGGGAACCTGGTGGGTTCTCGAAGCGCGGCGTGGCCGATGGTGGAGCGAGGCCATGCTGGGTGTATAAAGGAAAGCCCCGAGCGAGGGTTCGGGGCTGTTTGGAGTGGAACCGTCGTGCTGTTGCAGTCCTCGTCACCGTCTTCACCTCGTCGACATTGTTGGTCAGGCAGCCTGTTAGCTGTCCTGACTGTAGCACAGTTATCTCTTGTACCGTGAAGGCTACAATAATTATAGTGCCTCCAACTGTTAGTGTCTCCGAGTTATACACTACTCATGCATGAACAAATGTACTAAATTACTTTTCCTCAACTTGTCCCGAGTCCTGCCAAGCTCAGAAGTGGGCAGCAGTGAGCCTCTCAAGATGGCTGCTTCCGAATGTCACCAACAAGGTCAGCTGTTTGCCAATGCAAAATAATTCTGCAAAGTAATGACGATTTGTATATGTGGAAGACATCTGACTCACAACCCAAGCCTGTGATTTTGGCAGCCTTGAATGTACCTTGAACAGCCACCTGGCCATGCTAGCAGATTACAATACTGC
The DNA here is from genome assembly GCA_018977245.1 of Lethenteron camtschaticum. NCBI lineage: Eukaryota > Metazoa > Chordata > Hyperoartia > Petromyzontiformes > Petromyzontidae > Lethenteron > Lethenteron camtschaticum. Next base: position 149,356 of record WFAB01001391.1, on the reverse strand, counting down.
AGCAAATTAATACAGCCAAGCACGAGCAAGACAGTTTCCAGTGTATTTCACCTACACACCATTGCAGACAACTACGAGCTAAAAGTGCATCTGAACGCCCGGTTGCTAATGTAGGATGCAGAGCCTGGCTTCTTTGGAGTTACGTTGGAGAGGAGTCTTGACATTCCGTCAACAGCTTAAAAAAAGAATACAGCAAGTTATGCTCACGGAATGGTCTGGCACAGTTGGCCGGCTCAACATGGCGGGCCTCACTTTGTGCTAATCTGTAGAATAATGATTATCACCCCTATGGCTAACAGACAATCGGTGGATATTCAACGGAAGGTCACCATGAGAACAATCTCTGGTGCAATGACGATAGCCCCACTAACATGGCTGCCAGTTCGCCACCAAGCGACAGTGACCAAGATGCTGGACAATGCGCATGCAGCACTGGAGTTATCTCTCCACGTCGATACTTCAAAGCCTCCACTTGTACCTCTGAAGTCCCGATACCCAGTTTGGTGTCACCACAGCCCCTACACCTGAGGATGCGTGATGTCCACAGTCCCTAAGGCGAGGACTGGAGATACGTCGGTCTGCAAAACCAGAACCTCATTGGTGATCCTCTGTGCACGTGTGCGGCTTTCAACATCCTAAGTCGTAAGTGGGCCCAGTTGAACCACTTCCGCTGTGATCAGGGGTGTGTGCAGCTTTTAACATTGATGGGTCCTACTTCATGACAGTCCGCAGTGCGAATGTGGGCACACAGCGTCTCTGGACGTGAAGTGCGACAGGGCGACATAGCAGGCGTGATCACGAACTTAAAAAAGAGAGATGATATAGTCATCCTCTCGGCAGACAAGGGCAATGCCACGGTCATCATGGATAAAGAATCATACAACAACAAAATCCTAGACCTACTTAATGATGGTAGTTACTCCAAAATTAAAAGCGATCCTACTAACAGCCTAACGACAAAAACCAACAGTATCATCACTAGTTCGACTTCCCTAATCGAACCAACTAAACGTCCCTCTCTAAAACCCTCGGCTGCTCGACCTCCCAGACTCTATGGTCTTCCCAAGATCCATAAAGAAGGCACCCCGCTACGACCCATCGTGTCGACGATTAACTTCCCTACCTACAAACTGGCCCGTTTTCTATCAGATACTCTACTTCCCTTCACAGGCAAGACCTCTTCGGCAGTACTCAACTCAACCCAACTAGTCTCTTTGGTCAAGGACATGGTATTATCTCCTGATGATATCCTCATCAGTTTTGATGTATCTCTGTTTACCAAAGTTCCAGTGCCTGACACCCTAACAATTGAGGACTTGGTCCAACATGGATTGAATTCGATGTACCTGCGCTGGTTAGGCATTGCCTCACCAACACTTATTTCACCTGGAATGGCACCTTCTACAAACAGAATGAGGTACCCCTATGGGCTCCCCCTTGTCACCAGTGATAGCCAACATGTTCATGGAAAAGTTTGAATCAGACGCCATCCAGACATCCACCCTGCGTCCTTCCCTGTGGAAGAGGTATGTGGATGACACTTTCGTCATTAGGCCACACGGCCTCCCAGCATTGAACCACTTCTTGGACCACATCAACTCCAGACATCCATCCATCAGATTCACCATGGAAGTGGAAAAAGATGGCAAACTACCATTCTTAGATATTCTGTTTGAGAGGAGACCTGATGGATCCTTGGGACATTCTGTCTACAGGAAAGCCACCCACACAGATTCCTACTTGAAACCAGATTCCCACCACCACCCATCTCAAAAGAATTCTCTCATCAAAACGCTATACCACAGAGCTCATGGCATTTCTGACCAACACCACCTGGCCAGTGAATTGAGACATGTACATCGGCCCTCAGGATGAACGGATACTCTGAACGCACCATCCGCCAAGCTGTTTCTCCCACCATACAGAAACAGCCACTTGAAACTCCGATCAAAACTGTCACGTTACCATACATAGCAGGCGTGACCAAAAAGATCTCCAAAATTCTAAACAAACACAAGATCCAAGTCCGATTCAGTACAGTACATAAAATCCGTGATCTAATTCCATCTGTGAAGGATGTCATCCCTGACTTGTGTAATATTGTAAATTACGGCGGGAGACCACTTGACGGTAGCACACTTTATTAACTCTTTCCTTAGCCACAATAACACGTGTGGACAACTACAGCTCACGCTACACGTTCAACCCGGCTACACACACACGGGCTCTCCAGCCCCGTAGCTTCCAGGAGAACCTACAGACCCACCCCAGCTTGGGTATGGGTCACGACCACTGGGTCCCATGGCCCGGCCCTCACACGGACGTCCGGCCCGGGGTCCCAAGGTCCCGCCTCTGAGCCACACAGGGTCCCGGCCCTTACAAGGACAGCGGGACTAGGGGTCTCAGGGCCCTATCTCTTCCTCCTCCGTCTTCCGTCTTCACTGGTCACTCTCTCCCCGAGCGCCCGCGCGCATTGCCTTTTATAGTCCTCCGCTCCCGGGGAGAAGGAGCCTATGCGGACGTCGATGTGAGCATCACCCTAGTTGACCAATCACCACGTGCTGCCACACAATCCCTTTTTCCAGCTTTTGTCAGCGCACACAACCAATCACCACGCGCTGCCACACGATCCATCACTGTCAGCGCGCGTCACCACTACACAGCCAATCACCACGCGCTGCCCCACGATCCCTACTGCCAGCGCGTATCACCCCTACACTTGCAATACCCTGGAGTCTATAAACTGAGTTGCAGCTGTGGTGACTGTTACATTGGGGAAACGAAAAGTCATGTCTCTGATCGTGTCCGCGAGCACAAGTCAGATTTGAAACACGGCAAAATTGAGTCTTCCGCCGTTGCCGATCATTGCTACAACTCGGTGGGCTCTCATGAGATTGTTTTCTCCGAGACTAAGGTGCTCTGCAAACCCTCTGGCCACCATCAAAGGTTTGTACACGAATCCATTCAGATATACAAACACGGACATAATTTCAACCATGATGATGGGTACAAACTTAGTAATCATTGGAAAGATGTTATCAACCATGCAAAAAAGACTTAATTACACATTTTTGGACCATCTTATCTGACAGGCACTATTTTACTTTACTTTACCGAGTGTTAACATCCCCAGTGTTTAACAGTACTCTCTTTATTGTTCAGCCAGCACCGGTATAAACATGGGCATTTTAGTTCTTTTCTATCATGTGTATCAACAGGTGCTTGTACATACACATGTCCACGTACACTTGCACCCCACACTCTCTTTTGGCCTCCCCTCCCCCTCTCTGTCCAATACGTTGGCGTGTGCAACAATAGTTGCTTGCGCACAACCACGTCCACGCCGCCGACTCTCGTGTACCACGTCGTCCATTCTTTTGGCCCCGCCCCCCTCCCCCTCCCGATACGTTCCATTCATTGGCTACCACATTCTGATGAGCTCCCCCCACTCTCCTCCCCCTCAACTTGCATTTAAGGGATTACATCTTGAATCCTTGCCTCACTTGATGCAGCAAATCTGGCTGTGACGGTCCCACCTGATGACAGAGACTCGTGTTGCCTCCGAAACGTCGTGATTTTTATAGATTTTTTATTGTTTTATTTTTATTAATTTCATTTTTTACCTACATGACTTTACCGAAAGAACTAAGAGTATGAATGGAATCCTTGCAGTCGCGAAAGCTTCAAATCTAGGATCTACTGTGACTCTCATTCATGGCGTGCACTCGTATCGATATTTTTTAGTAATTCACTTTTTCAAACAGTTAAGGTCCGAGGCAAAACATTTTACTTTCAAGAATTCAACGCGAAACATATATTCAATCACCATTGGAACCTCATTTTCCAGAAAAAAAACATGACTCCTTGTAAAAAAGGTGTCAGTTTTGTTGCCAGATAAAGGGTAAAAAAACAATTATCATATATTCAATCAATTAATATATCATCGTTAAATTAACATTCCCCATTGACTTCCTTATGGATTGACTCAATTTTTGCACTGTAAGTTTGTGTTGAAGTCTAAGCAATCAAACACACGACGAACGGACGTGTCATTCATGTACACCCTGAACATCGAATATCTCTCGTCGTTTGTATTCAACCAACAGAATATGAAAAAAAAACATGAAAATATTGAATAAAGTTCTGATCACAGACTCCAAACTTTAGATGAACAAGACAACTTAACCACAACAGTAAAATAAGGAATTGAACCCTCACAACCACTAAGCATAACATCACTTCAACAAGTGAAACGAGACTATAAGCTGCTTAGACTTGAGAACCTGGTTTAAACACGTTCCTGCGGAGGGAGCTGGTAGGAACGTTGGGTTGCTCGGTCAATGGCCAGGATCAACAGCGGCGTAGTGTATGTCGCAAATATGCCCGATTGTTAGGCGGGCACAAGCCGGCGTGAGTAGATTAAACGTTGAGTTTTATAAGGGCACCACGGGGTGACAAGCCCCTCCCCACCCAGACCCACCCCTCCCACCCCCCACCCAGCCCCACCCTCCCCACCCAGCCCCTCCTCCTCATCCTCCCCTCCCAGCCCCTCCCCACCCTCCCCTCCCCACTCAGCCCTCCCCACCCAGCCCCTCCCTGCACGACGGACGCAATAATCCCCTGTCGGCTGGTGTAACCAGCAGGTTCCTACCAGTATAACAAAGTCTGTATGAGTCCCTTGGTCTCTCTGCAAGCCTATGAGTCTCTGAGTGATTGTGTCTCTGTGTTTGTTTGTGTGCTTCTGTGCGCGTCCTTTGGTCTCTGTAAGAGTTTGCGGGTCATTATGTGAGTCGGTGAGTCTTTGTTAGTTTGTGGATCTCTGTGGGTTACTGATGGTCAGGCTGAGACCATAGTCACTAAAGTTGAGGATCTAGTTTAGTCACAGGCAGTTGAACATTGGATTCTATACCATAACCTCAGCAACACATTAACCATTTAATTAACAAATAAATGAGAGAATGTGAGAGGTCGTCCTCACCACGAGCAGGAGTTTTACTCCCATCATGAGCACTGCTCGGTTCGTTCGCGAAGTCATGATGCTCCCCCTCTCCTCACCACAGACTTCCACTCCCACATCCAATGTCCAGCACTCGTCCGCTCAAACCCAAGATCCGAACTCATGACCTCCTGTCCCTTGGCTTTGCATAAACAGTTGTTAAGAGCGAACTTAGATGTGATTTTTTTCCTTGCAGATATGAGTGTCTATGGAGCATCAAAATCGCCTCGCGCTGCTGATGATAAACGTTGAATGTGGCGTCTAGGTTCAGCTTCCGTGAGTGGTTGACGTGATAGCGTTTATGAGAGGGAGGGGTAATTTCAAAGACCTTTGCACATGCAGTGAAGAAGATATGTTTCAAACCAATAGTTACAACTCAGAAACGAGTAGAGTTTATGGATGCAGTATCCACTGCCTACAAAAAGAAACGACCTGTTGGCCAAAAAACCCATAGAAAACAATAAATATTCCCTCACTGAAATGTTATGTAACTTAATAAAAAGTCCATGGAAATCAGGAAAACACTCAATGACAAGGAGCTCAGCCTATTATGCTTAAGTTGAGACGTAGACGTAAAAAATGCTGGTGACCTACATTCCCACATCCTTGCAACCCCAGTAGCAAATTCTAAGAGTATGAACCAGTAGCAAACTTTGACTTCTATGGACAAACACGTGTTTGTGCCTCAAGGAGGCCGATTGGCATCCACAAATCACGAGTTATGAGAGGCTGCACCTCGTCCATTGTTTCGGACGAGCAACCACCGCATAATGACAACTCACAAAATTCTCTTCTGAAAGGTAAAAAAACCACCCACAACACATGATAGTGAGACCGTAGGCAATCTGTGGATCACTAAAGGTGGATGAACCTCAAAGGCCAATTGCACCCACAAGTAACAAATCACAGAACTCTCTACAAAATGTCACATGGATTGGCCAGGTATAGACAGCCCAGGAAGGCTCTACTCAATGCTTACAACAAAGTTCACAAGTGTGTAAATGGTTAACATAGATTTTGTTTTACAATCCTGTTGATGATTGTGTTGAGCACACACCTAAGGGAATCCACGACACGATAGTGATACTCTAAGTAATTTGTTGATGACTGAAGCGGATGAACCCTGCCTCTACAGCAGTGGAGTCACCGTTCGCTGGCAGTACAACCACTGAAACGATGAAAGAGAATAAGTAGGAGGAAAGGAGATCCAAAGAGATTAAAGTGGCAGGGATGAAGGTAAATGGCATCAAGTATGCAGAGAGCCCATACTGGCACTGACAGTTAATATATTTACAGATGACTTAGCGAGCACAATGACATCTTCCTTGAGTTGGTGGTTGAGTGAGTGTGACCTGCAGTGTATACGACGTCCTCAACATCGATGCAGGATCAATGAGTGAAGTCCACGGGATCATGGTAGTAGCAGTGATAGAAGAGTAATAAGGAAGTGACTGGCCAGTGAGCTAGTGCTCCACACTAGATGTAACGATTCCATCTTTGGAAGAATTTGTACTTTTGTTTTCTCTTGCACTTGTTTACCCATGAACGTCTCACTGAGTCTCATGACAATTTTTTTCCCGAGGGTCCTGCTAAATGTTCACTTGTAGGGTTAGATGTTTGCTTTGCATAATTAGTTGAGTCATTTGTGCATTATATTTTTTTAAATTCGGCATATTTAGATAATCACGCCTGCACGCAATTGCCTAATCTTTGCAAATAACATCTCTAATTAGCGCGGTTGGCTACATACGGCCCAAAATAATTTCAACATACAGTCTCCTATAACGCGTTACAATAAATAACATAAAATACAGGGTAAAGCACAGTCCGCGATAACATGTGAGATGTGTATGCAGGCTGAACAAAGACTGAGACGCGTGTGTAGCATCTAGAAGCATCCAGCAGCATCTCATCTTGTGTGATAAAGCTACACCGAGGCTACCATAAAACCGCTTATTCTTACTCATGCTACGACGTAGTTTTGATCACTCAGTCGTGTTTATTCGAATTCGCATCCGCTTATTCTTTGGGTCTTTCGGTAAAGTCACGTAGATAGGTTAAAAAAAAAATACGACGTGTCGATCACAACACAAGCGATCGTTATCAGGAGAAAAAATGAGGAAAGCTGCTGAGGCAGACTGTTTAAAAGGTTTAAAATGGGTGTAGCCCAAGGGTCATTAACGAAGTGGGCGGGGCTAGTGATGTTAACGTGAGAAATTAGCATGTTAATGTAAGATCGTAGGGCGACATCAATGGCGAGGGCGCAGAAGTGGTTATGTTAATGTGAGAGGTTAGCATGTTAATGTAAGATCGCAGAGCCGCTGCCACGTCGGCACAAGGTGGCTGTGTTAGTGTGAGACATTTAATCAAACAGCCGAAAATGACAACGAACATAGGAAAGTAGAATGGAAACATCACAGCCAGTTATGACTTAAACTGGTTAATAACGTCCATCATATGATTGCTCAGTTTGTACCCATCTTCTCGGTTGAAATTGTTTCTGTGTCTAAATATATGGATGGCTTCATAAACTAATCTTTTTTGATAGCCAGTGCGCTTGCATAGTACCTTCGTTTTAGAGAAATCAATTTCGTGTGAGCCCACCGCATTAAACCAATGATCAGCCACGACCGAGGTATTGGTCCTGCCGTGTTTCACATCTGCGTTATGTTCACGAACACAGTCCGAGACATGTCGCTTAGTTTCCCCAATGTAACTACTGCGGCAGACACAGCTTAGTTTGTAGACGCCGGGGTATTGAATGTCAAGGATCACATCCTTAACAGATGGGATCAAATCACGAATTTTATGTACAGTGTTAAATCTAACCTGGATCTTGTTTTGACTCGTGGTTTTGGAAATATTATTGGTGACCCTGCTATGTATGGCAAAGTGATGGCTTTAATTGGGTCATCAGATAGTTCTTTCACAACGGTTGGGTTGATAGCTTTACGGATTGTGTCGTCTGAATATCCATTCATCATGAGAGCTTGGTGTACGTGTTTCAGTTCACTGGCGAGGTGATGTAGAGGGCACGGCTGGTGGCGAAACTGCCAGTCATCTCATTCAGTCAACCCATGGCATCTGTGTATATCCCGCGATCTCCTGTCAGCAGAGAGACTTAAATACTTCACGTAGCCTCGGAGTGCACCTGGCCTGGCACAAGCACCGTTTGTATGTGTAGTGTAGTAATTCTTGACACCATGAGACTTGTAGAGCCAGACGGAGACGAGGATTCTTACATCGGGCTGCTTGCCGTTTATTCACACTCTTACACACTCTGTTTCCACTCTATACACTCGACACTTACACCCGTCATGGCGCACGTCAGAACACTGTCCTTTACCCGGACATCCCTCAGCTTTCTACGCCCCGGTATGGCTTCCCCTATGTCTATCACCTCGTCTGCCCCGGCTGCTTGAGAGGTTTCACACTGTTCTCTGTCATGAGGGAAAAAGTCTTCCTAAAAAGTCGCCCAATTTTTGTGATGCAGAAGCATGCTCAGAGCCTAGACTGTTGTCGATTTCATGACATGGAAACCCTGTCGTAAATCAGACCGTCATTTGTCAAACCCTATATTGCCATATGTTCAATCATACTTCCCTGAAGATTGGCTAAAAAAAATCAATATTTCCACAAAAGGCTAGGAATATGGGATTTTGTTAAATGTTTAAAAAATTAACCATTCTTAACTCTATAACATGTTATAAAATTCCCCGAGTGCTATACATCGATATGCCAAGAGTGCTAATTGTAGTGCAGTACTGAACGTGACATTTTTACTGAAGTTGCCACAAATACATTTTATACACTTTTTTTTCTAATGAAATTATCTTACCTTGCCTTCTTCCTTCCTCTGCTTAAGTAACTTGACCTTTCATACAAACAAAAACTCATTGACGTTTTATACTTTGCACAGTAGAAACATCACTGTTCAAATGTGTTCAGTCATTTTGGAAGATGTGTCGTAAATGAAGATTGTGTCTTGGTACAGCAGTAGAGAAGGTGTAGTGGTACAGCAGTTGAGAAGGTGTAGTGGTACAGCAGTAGAGAAGGTGTAGTGGTACAGCAGTTGAGAATGTGTAGTGGTACAGCAGTAGAGAAGGTGTAGTGGTACAGCAGTGGAGAAGGTGTAGTGGTACAGCAGTGGAGAAGGTGTAGTGGTACAGCAGTAGAGAAGGTGTAGTGGTACAGCAGTAGAGAAGGTGTAGTGGTACAGCAGTGGAGAAGGTGTAGTGGTACAGCAGTAGAGAAGGTGTCGTGGTACAGCAGTAGAGAAGGTGTCGTGGTACAGCAGTAGAGAAGGTGTCGTGGTACAGCAGTAGAGAAGGTGTAGTGGTACAGTCGTGGAAAAGGTGTAGTGGTAGAGCAGTGTAGAAGGTATTGTAGTAAACCAGTGGAAATTCTCAAAACCATTTAAATGTTTTCCAGTTGTTGAATGATATAGAGCCTACAGATACGGCAAGTGCTATTAAGGAAACAAAGTGAGAGTTGCTGAAGAAATATTGGAGGGAAATTAGAATGCATTTGGCCTGCTGGAAAAAGAAAGGAATTGCATCGAACTGTGCTGTGATTTTTTTGATAAATAAGAGCGTTGTTTATATTCAAATCTGTTTTTGTGTGTGACGTTGAACAGTGTATTAAATCCATCCATTACATAGGAGGTATCTAAGAATCTAGACAATGCATTTTCCTGCTGTCATTGTGTTTACGGGATTAATCATAACCTAGACAAGTAAAATATTAAATAAATACCGATACCTTCTATTACTACACTGGTTCGACGATCTACTGTGACCCTCATTCATGGCGTGCACTCGTATCGATATCTTTATTAATTCACTTTTTCAAACAGTTAAGGTCCGAGGCTAACCATTTCACTTTCAAGAATTCAACGGTAAACATATATTCAATCAATTAATATATCACCGTCAATAATTATAAATCCCCATTGACTTCCTTATGTATTGACTCAAATTGTTCAATCACACGACGAACGGACGTGTTATCCATGTACATCATGAACATCGAATATATCTCGTAGTTTTTATTCAACCAATAGATTATTAAATAAAAACGTTTAAAATATTGAATAAAGTTCTGATCACAGACTCCAACTTTAATACAAGACAACTTAACACAACAGTAAAATTAGGAATTGAACCCTCACAACCACTAAGCATAACATCACTTCAACAAGTGAACGATATTAGCTGCTTAGACTTGAGAACCTGAAACACGTTCCTGCAGAGGGTGCTGGTAGGAACGTTGGGTTGCTCGGTCAATGGCCAGGGTCAACGGTGGCGTGGTGTATTCCGCAAATATGCCCGACTGTTAGGGCGGGCACAAGCCGGCGTGAGTAGGTTAAACGTTGCGTTTTATAAGGGCACCACGGGGTGACCAACCCCTCCCCACCCAGCCCACCCCTCCCACCCCCCACCCAGCCCCACCCTCCCCACCCAGCCCTCCTCCCCACCCAGCCCCTCCCTGCACGACGGACACAATAATCCCCTGTTGGCTGGTGTAACCAGGAGGTTCCTACCAGTATAACATATCTGTATGAGTCCATTGGTCTCTCTGCAAGTCTATGAGTCTCTGAGTGATTGTGTCTCTGTGTTTGTTTGTGTGCTTCTGTGCGCGTCCCTTGGTCTCTGTAAGAGTTTGCGGGTCATTATGTGAGTCAATGAGTCTTTGTGAGTTTGTGGATCTCTGTGAGTTACTGATGGTCAGGCTGAGACCATAGTCACTAAACTTGAGGATCTAGTTTAGTCACAGGCAGTTGAACATTGGATTCTATACCATATCCTCAGCAACACATTAACCCATTAATTAACAAATTATTGAGAGAATGTGAGAGGTCGTCCTCACCACGAGCAGGAGTTTTACTCCCATCATGAGCACAGCTGGGTTCGTTCGCGAAGTCATGATGCTCCCCCTCTCCTCACCACAGACGTCCACTCCCACATCCACTCGTCCTGCTCAAAACCAAAGTTCCTTAACTCACGACCTCCCTGTCCATTGGCTTTGCATAAACAGTTGTCAAGAGCGAACTTAGATGTGATTTTTTTTTCCTTACAGATATGAGTGTCTATGGAGCATCAGAATCGCTGATGATGAACGTTGAATGTGGCGTTTAGGTTCAGCTTCCGTGAGTGGTTGACGTGATAGCGTTTATGAGAGGGAGGGGTAGTTTCAAAGACCTTTGCACATGCAGTGAAGAAGATATGTTTCAAACCAACAGTTAGAACTCAGAAACGAGTAGAGTTTATGGGGGCAGTATCCACCGCCTACAAAAAAGAAACGACCTGTTGGCCAAAAAAACCCATGTTAAACAACAAATATTCCCTCACTGAAATGTTATGTAACTTAATAAAAAGTCCATGAAAATCAGGAAAATACTCAATGACAAGGAGCTCAGCCTATTATTCTTAAGTTGAGACATAGAAAAATGCTGGTGACCTACATCCCCACATCCTTACAACCCCAGTAGCAAACTTTGACTTCTATGGAAAAGCACGTGTTTGTGCCCCAAGGAGGCCGATTGGGATCCACAAATCACTAATTATGATTGGATGAACCTCGTTCATTGTTTCCGACGAGCACCCACCGCATAAAGACAACTCACAGAATTCCCTTTTGAAACGTCAAAAAACCACCACAACACAGGATAGTGGGCCGTAGACAATCTGTAGATCACTAAAGGTGGATGAACCTCAAAGGCCAATTGCGCCCACAAGTAACAACTCAGAACTCTCAACAAAACGTACCACAGATTGACAAGGTGTAGACAGCACGCTTAGGCTCTGTGGCAGCTGTAATAAGCCTGCGTGTGGACTTAGCCCCAACTCTGGAGTCATATACTCAATGCTTACAACAAAGTACAGATGTGTGTAAATGGTTAACGGAGATTTGTTTTACAATCCTGTTGATTGTGCTGAGCACACACCTAAGGGAATCCACGACTCGATAGTGAGATTCTATTTTATTTGTTGATGACTGATGCGGATGAACCCTACCTCTCCAGCAGTGGAGTCACCGTTCAGTGGCACTACAGCCACTCAAACGATGAAAGAGAATAAGAGGAGGAAAGGAGATCCAAAGGGTTTACAGTGGCTAGAAGGGAACAATTGGTGCACCTCAGCCCGGGGTTACGGCCGATGTTATCTGACAAATACAAAATACTAAATAGTAGTACTGTTAAACGCTGGGGATGTCAACACTCGGTAAAGTATAAGATGGTACAAATATGTGTAGTTAAATCTTTTTTACATGGTTAATAACATATATCCAATGATTTCTCCATTTGTACCCATCATCACGGTTGAAGTTATGTCTGTGTTTGTATATCTGGATGGGCTCGTGTACAAACCTTTGATGGTAGCCAGAAGGTTGTCAAAACACCTCGGTCTCGGAAAAGACAATATCATGAGAGCTCACAGCGTTGTAACAATGATCGGCAACGGCGGAATACTCAATTTTGCCGTGTTTCAGATCTGACTTGTGCTCGCGGACACGATCGGAGAAATGACGTTTCGTTTCCCCAATGTAACAGTCACCACATATGCAACTCTGTTAAAAGACTCCAGGGTATTGCAAGTCAGGAATTACATCTTTCACAGACGGGATTAGATCACGGATTTTATGTACTGTACTGAATCAGACTTGGATCTTATGTTTGTTTAGAATTTTGGAGATCGTTTTGGTCATGCCTGCTATGTATGGCAACGTGATAGTTTTGATCAGAGTGTTAAGTGGTTGTTTCTGTATGGTGGGAGAAACAGCTTGGCGGATAGTGCGGTCAGAGTATCCGTTCATCTTGAGGGCCGATGTACATGTTTTAATCCACTGGCCAGGTGGTGTTGGTCAGAGATGCCATGAGCTCTGTGGTATAGTGTTTTGATGAGATAATTCTTTTGAGCCGGGTGGTGGTGGGAATCAGGTTTCAAGTAGGAATCTGTATGGGTGGCCTTCCTATATACAGAATGTCCCAAGGATCCATCAGGTCTCCTCTCAAACAGAACATCCAAGAATGGTAGTTTGCGATCTTTCTCCACTTCCATGGTGAATCGATGGATGGGTGTCTGGAATTTATGTGGTCCAGGAAATGTTTCAATGCTGGGAGGCCATGTGGCCAAATGACGAAAGTGTCCTCCACATATCTCTTCCACGGGGAAGGACGCAGGGTGGACGTCTGGATGGCGTCTGATTCAAACTTTTTCATGAACACATTGGCTGTCACTGGTGACAAGGGGAGCCCATAGGGGTACCCTCATTCTGTTTGTAGAAGGTGCCATTCCAGGTAAAGTAAGTGTTGGTGAGGCAATACCTAACCAGCGCAGGTACATCCGAGTTCAGTCCATGTTGGACCAAGTCTTCAATTATTGTTAAGGTGTCAGGTACTGGGACTTTGGTAAACAGAGATACCACATCAAAACTGACGAGAAGAGATTGAGTGATTTGGTTCAGGAGGATGTGGAGCTAAGTGGACTTGCCGATGACTGGTACCAGCGGTGTCAAGATCGGCCTCTGTGGAGGAGACTCGTGAAGGACGCTACTGGCAGTTGGAGGCAGTCGCCCTCCAACAACAACAGATGGCGGAGGAGCGATGCTCACAATAATGAGCGGAGCACCGGGTGGATAAAGCACAGAAAGTTGGCACAGTAGTGGGCACAGGTGGTGCATCTGCCATTTATCTGAGTCAGTCGACCTGGGTATCTGAGTCTGCCCCATCACCTCCTGCCAGCGGGCGTTCGACACTTCACGTGGCCTCAAGGTGCACATGGCCTGGCACAAGCATCGTGGTGACATTACCACCACTAAGTGGCGATAGGCGGTTGTTGTTGTTGCATGCCTGAACAGCTTTTCTTCGGCCGGATCGAGGGACTAAACGGGCGCGGCATGGGCTAGAGAAGAGATTGAGTGATGTGGTACAAGAAGATGTGGAGCTGAGTGGACTTGCCGATGACTGGTACCAGCGGTGTCAAGATCGGCTTCTGTGGAGGAGGCTCGTGAAGGACGCTACTGGGCAGTTGGAGGCAGTCGCCCTCCAACAACAACAAAGGGCGGAGGAGCGATGCTCACAACAATGAGCGGAGCACCGGGTGGATAAAGCAAAGCAATTTGGCACAGTGGGGTCACAGGTGGTGCATCGGCCAGTCATCTCAGTCAGTCGACCCGTGGCACCTGGGTCTACCCCGTGACCTCCTGCTAGCAGGTGTTCAACACTTCACGTGGCCTCAACATGCACATAGCCTGGCACAAAAATTCTGTGACGTCACCGCCACTTAGTGGCACATGGTGGTTGTTATTGTTGTGTGTGATTGTGTGTTATACTCTTTGGTTATTTCGGTAAGTCACGTAGGTAGAAAAATAATAGATCACAACATTTCGATCGCAACACAAGCAACCATCATCAGGTGTGAAACAAACAGCAGGAGGATCTGCTGACGTAGGAGAAAGAGCTGCTGCAACAAGAGTTTATATAGGATTTTGGTGGGCCCAACCCAAGGGTAAGTGGGCAGAGCTAGAGAAGGAATTTGTACGTAAATGTGAAAGATTAGCATGTCAATGTGAGACAGCCCATCCACCGGAGGTGTGCCAATGAGAAGATTAGACACAGAGAGAGAGAGAGAGACACAGAGAGAATCGGAAATAACAGCTGACTTTGGCAGGTAGGATGGAAACATCACAGTCAGTTAGTCAGTTAATACTTTACTTGTTTATTAACGTTCTTCCAATGATTACTCAGTTTGTATCTATCTTCTAGGTTGAAGTTGTTTCTGTGTTTCATGAACAAATATCTGATGACAGCTGGTGGGTTTGCAGAGTACCTCCGTCTTGGAAAAAAATAATTTCGTTTGAGCCCACAGAGCTACCCCTAAACACATCCCAGTGATGATATCATTGCCCAGGTCGACGGAGCCCTCAAAGGTTTGGGACACATCCAAACCGTGCCCATGCAAATATACGTCCTCAATCCATGCTGGATGGCCATAAAAGCATCAATGGTCATATGTGGCCATCCATTGAGTACGTACGCATGGAGGGGGAGGGGGCTTTACCAAATAGCGTACGCTTGTGTATTGGGGGTCTACTGACAATGTGCGTACGCATAGGACACGGGGGTGGGGGTGGTGAAGCCTCGGTAATAATTAGTCTACATTGGCTTTCAAATGAGCCACATTTCAGTTTCTTCAGCTGTCAGACAAGTACTACCGGGAGAAGTAGGACTGTGGGAGAGGTGCCACTTGTATGCCACCGTACCCCTGACTGATAGCTATCACGCAGCTCAGCAGTGAGTCTGACATAGTCTGGCGGCCTGCCCCATGGATTACCAAACATCCTGCAATCTGGCCTCACTGCAGACTGCCGCTGGCTCAAGATTTTAGCTGCCGCGGTGCTCTGTTCGTGCTGCTGCCCAGACTTCAGCACTAACACTAGTCTGTACATCGGTCTACTGTAACAGCAAATGTTCAGTCAACACACTTTATATTGAGACTAGTTCACCGAGTTTTAATTGTGTGCGGCATGTATCACTCGTCGCAGGCCAGTGTTAAACGACACTAGCATATTCACACTGCTGAGTCTTCTGACAGTGAGAACAATCAAAAGCTGGATGATGAAGACGTCAGCGACTCTGTGGATATTGAGACGGCGGCCCAGCATACTGCAGCTGACGCTGCTGTGCTTCAGCCTGGCATTGCGAGTGTTGACGAAATTCCTATAATACGTAACCAGTTCGTCTGGGTTCAGTCGGCGTTTGAACCTAGTGGACACGAGACAAACCTTTTAAGGGTTCGCAATTTAATTATTCAAATGCAGCCGACGGTGAGACAATCTGTTTGCTTAAACACGGTAATATTATTAATCTTTGATCGTTTCTGCGTGGATTCAATATCGGCCGTTCTATAGGGTTCGGGGGGGTCAAGCGTACGTACGCAGGTGGGGGGGGATATAAAGTACGCGTGCGTACAGGGAGGGGGAAAGGGGTCAATTAGACAGATTTGTGTTACGTACTAAATGGATGGTCCCTAACATCAGACGGGTTGGGTACAGGTGCAGCCGAAATGGGCATTTCTGACCTCGGAGTGATTCTAAACGGTGACTTAAGGGTAGAGCTGAACTTGACCTGAGATGCGAGGGAAATCCAATAACGTGGGCAGCAGCAAACCTCGTTTTAATTGTTTTTTGTGAGAATAGGCGTTTTATATGGGCGTCAAGGGCAAAGCAAATGGCCTAGCGGCAAAAAGGGATACAACGTTTTAGAGTGCTGTTTTGGAGGCTAGGGGCTATGTTTCAAGCACAAATACTTCTCAAATCGTAAGAAAAAATACAAAATAAGCAATAGAAATTGATCCACGTGTGTATAATAAAAGTAAGATTTTAACGCAACAAACCCCAAAAACCTAGGTTTTAATAAAAAAACCAGACTCATAGGGAAGCCTAGAAGCCAAGATGTTGCAACCTGTTTAAAAATGTTAGCCATTTTACAAAATTCTGACAAGTAAAAATGCTGACCTTTTTTAAATTGTTCAAGAAATTAAAAAAAACCTGTTTCAGCTGTCAAGATTGACATGTATATGGAGACACTGCCTAGGGCCTGCACCATTGTGTGTAAGTGGCTATAGAGTGCATACCTCTGTGATGAGATGTTTTGTTTTTCAAGGCAAAATTTTACTTTTTCCACCATATCCCTTCATCATCTTCACTTATAGGGTACCGCATCGATTCTCCCCACGGTCTCCAACCTGCATTGATCATCGTGGTGAAGTGCTGTCAAATATCTCTTCACAAAATATACGGTGTTATGAGGCCATCATCTAGAAGAGGTTTGACAAAAACTCAGTGATTAACACATAGCTGTACACAGAGACTCGTAGACTCGCCAAACACGTGACTTAATGGCTTTCGACATCATTGGAACCTCAATTGCCAGTAGCAAAATATGATAATTGGTTTTTTACCCTTTAATCTGGGAACAAAACTGACACCTTTTTTTACGAGGAGTCATGTTTGCATTGGCCACAATACCTGCAGTCGGAATGCAAACAAAAACATTATCAGAGTTGTGTTTTTATTTGCATTCCGACTGCAGGTAATGTGGTCAATGCAAACATGACTCCTTGTAAAAAATGTGTCAGTTTTGTTGCCAGATTAAAGGCTTTCTACATGTTTCTGTATAAGTGTATGATAAAGTGTTTTTTTGTGTGAGTCTATGCGTCTCTGTGCGAGTCTGTATGGCTGTATGAACATGCGTGTGCATCAATTATACATCATTACACTATTGGGCCCAGATAAGGATCACATTTTAAGATCTTTTTTCAGATAAAATGTACCACTCCCTTACAAAAAGAGTACTTGGCTCAAAATGTTTTCAGTGCTTCCAAATCTGAAGCCATCCTGATCGGCACGAGACAGCATATCGCCCTATCCATGCTTCCTTCTCGGAAATAATCGTTGGCTCCGCCATCCAATAATCTGTCCCATTCGTAGCTTCTTTCACTACTGATGATACAACTTGTTTTTCGAATAGTTCCAGAGTTTTGATTGCATTGAATTGACCCTGCTAAAATAATTAACTCCCAGAAGACCATGTAGCTGATGGGGTGTGTACTAATGATCAAGTTTCTATGTAGATGGACAAATATATACGGAGGAATATTGTCTGCGGAGATATTTTCATTTTTTTGTATTTGAAAATCGCTTTGACTTTTGAAACATGTATCAATATTATCAGTCGTTATCGAATCCAGTGCTGGATGAAGGCCACATCCGAGTCGTGCGTGCGAACCATTGCACCATGGGCGAATGCGACGTCGCAGGTAATCAGTGTGGAATTTAGAGACGTAGTATCAGGTGAGACTGGCAAACCAATAGAAAGCTTCACATCTATATCAGGGTGGGTCCCGCGTCATCTCTACCCAGACGTATAAATAGCTACACCACAGTTAGTCGTTAGGCAGATCCCGTGTGGTGTGGTAAAGTACGGGCAACTTCTACCTCTTCTTCCAAGACGTCTAACCAGTGTAGAAGAGTTGACCAACTACCATGCCTCTCTAGAGGGGCTCTCTGAAGCGCCCTCTAGTGTAAGTTTCTTTCACTAGAGGGAGGTCTGCATCTTTTCTTCAGGAGAAGAGACAAGGTGAAGGCACTTCCACGATCATCACGAATACCACCACCATCATAATTATCACCAACACCATCATCTGGTTCAAAGGGTTCAGTGTTAATGACTGACGTTTAGAGAGCCAGATTAACGATCCCATAGCGCTAAATATTAATCACCGATACTCCTAGAACCAGAAATAAGACTCTCATGGAGTTCACTGTTACCTATCAAGGGTCACACAGATCTAAACTAAGGCTCCCAATGGGTTCAGTCTGAATCAGGCTAAGGCTTGACTAAAATCCCCAGGAAATTGTCAACGAAACCAAGACAACATCTAATGTATATCTAATGCTGACTACGTGAACACTGCTCACGTGATGTCCACGCAGTGCATACTCGATGTGTTTACCTCTTCACAGGCGCTGCGAAGAGCTGGTGACGTCACCCACTCTCCATACCCAGTGAGTAACGATGCTGTTTGTCAATCCACTGCTGGCTCACTCTCCTTGCATTCAGAAGTAAACACAAATCTCGAGAAGGGTGGGGGGTAGGGCTTGTGGAGGCTGTCAATTAGCAGTGGATTGACCATGGCTCTAGTGTAGATGATGATAGGTGCACAATTCCCACCTCCACCTCCCACAATACGATCAGACAGCCACTCTGTGAACTCGCTAAATCTCAATGTATAATGAAACAAATGCACAAAGATATGTCAAACAGTGTAGGTGAAAACGGGCTCCTCTGTTACACGCTAGCGTGAATGGGAAATGCCTCTAATAGCCACGTAGCTTACCTGGGCTTACCCACCATTATGGATGTCCTTAATTATTGTAATCAGAGGTGTTCTTACTAAATTATGTGGTTTAAATTATAATTGGAATGTGGACACAGGGCTCTGTGTAAGAACGTGTCCTAGTGCACCAGTGCCATTGCAGTTTGACCAAATAATGTGTACGAGGAGCTGTGGATTCCTCATGCACAAGCGGAAAATAAAAGACATGCTCCTATGTGGGACTGCGTCTATGAAAACCAAAATATGCCCCATATAACACAACATTGCTCCAAATATAAATTTGAAGGCAGGGAAGCTGAAATACACCAAATCTCAAAGCGCTCGAATGGCTAAATCACTAAAAATTCCTTCTCCGATAGTTAATCTTCATCAATTATGTACTGAGTAGTGTATCGGCAAGACGCTTGTTTCGTAAAAAATACCATCCATTTACAATTAACTAGTTGTCTGTTCTTGATTTGAAGCTGTTGTGACTGCAGGAATCCATACTCTTTGGTTCTTTCGGTAAGTCACTGAGGTAGAAATTAAACAAAATAAATCACGACGTTTCGATAGCAACACAAGCCATCGTCTTCAGGTGAAAATCGCGACAGCCGCGATGTCTGCTGCGAGCAGCACGATGTCTGCTGCCTTGTGAAGAGAAGCTGTTACCAGCAAGAGTTTATATACGTTTTTGAGAACAAAGGTAACTTGCTAATTTTTTCATAAACTTTTACATGCTTCTCTCATTAAAACACGTAGTCTCTCTCTCCCCTGAGCCGTTCTTATGCTAAGTTCATTAACTTTAACATACCACGCTATTCATTACACATAGACTGACATCCACTTGCTCATCTCTCATTGACTTTAACATGATATTCTCATTAACTTCGCTCATTAACTTTGACCTGCTTTTCTCATCAACTGTAACATGCTATTTTTGGTTACACATAGACTGACATTAACTTGCTATTTTTTTCATTAACTTTTGCATGCTTCTCTCATCAAAATGCATATGCTAATCCTACATGCTAATTTAAGCTCGTATGCGCTACGGAAGCTATTAACTTTGCACTATAATCCAACATGCTAAGCTAAGTTAATTTCCTTTAACATGCCACGCTATTTTTTTCCTTCACACTATAATACCCCATTAACACTACCTCGGCTACATTTGTTCTCAAAAACTTATATAAACTCTTGCTGGTAACAGCTTCTCTTCACAAGGCAGCAGACATCGTGCTACTCGCAGCAGACATCGCGGCTGTCGCGATTCTCACCTGAAGACGATGGCTTGTGTTGCTATCGAGACGTCGTGATTTATTTTGTTTTATTTCTACCTACATGACTTACCGAAAGAACCAAAGAGAATACAGTGAAGGAAAACAGTATTTTATCCCATGCTGATTTTGTACGGTTTCCCACTGACAAAGAAATGATCAGTCTATAATTTTAATGGTAGGTTTATTTGAACAGGGAGAGACAGAATAACAACAACAAAATCCAGAAAAACGCATGTCAAAATGTTATAAATTGATTTGCATTTTAATGTGGGAAATAAGTATTTGACCCCTCTGCAAAACATGACTTAGTACTTGGTGGCAAAACCCGTGTTGGCAATCACAGAGGTCAGACGTTTCTTGTAGTTGGCCACTAGGTTTGCACACATCTCAGGAGGGATTTTGTCCCACTCCTCTTTGCAGATCTTCTCCAAGTCATTAATGTTTCGAGGCTGACGTTTGGCAACTCGAACCTTCAGCTACCTCCACAGATGTTCTATGGGATTAAGGTCTGGAGATTGGCTAGGCCACTCCAGGACCTTAATGTGCTTCTTCTTGAGCCACTCCTTTGTTGCCTTAGCCGTGTGTTTTGGGTCATTGTCATGCTGGAATACCCATCCACGACCCATTTTCAATGCCCTGGCTGAGGGAAGGAGGTTCTCACCCAAGATTTGACGGTACATGGCCCCGTCCATCGTCTCTTTGATGCGGTGAATTTGTCCTGTCCCCTTAGCAGAAAAACACCCCAAAGCATGTTTCCACCTCCATGTTTGACGGTGGGGATGGTGTTCTTGGGGTCATAGGCAGCATTCCTCCTCCTCCAAACACGGCGAGTTGAGTTGATGCCAAAGAGCTCCATTTTTGTCTCATCTGACCACAACACTTTCATCCAGTTGTCCTCTGAATCATTCAGATGTTCATTGGCAAACTTCAGACGGGCATGTATATGTGCTTTCTTGAGCAGGGGACCTTGCGGGCGCTGCAGGATTTCAGTCCTTCACGGCATAGTGTGTTACCAACTGTTTTCTTGGTGACTATGATCCCAGCTGCCTTGAGATTATTGACAAGATCCTCCCGTGTAGTTCTGGGCTGATTCCTCACCGTTTTCATGATCATTGCAACTCCACGAGGTGAGATCTTGCATGGAGCCCCAGGCCGAGGGAGATTGACAGTTCTTTTGTTTTTCTTCCATTTGCGAATAATCGCACCAACTGTTGTCACCTTCTCACCAAGCTGCTTGGCGATGGTATTGTAGCCCATTCCAGCCTTGTATAGGTTTACAATCTTGTCCCTGACATCCTTGGAGAGCTCTTTGGTCTTGGCCATGGTGGAGAGTTTGGAATCTGATTGATTGATTGCTTCTGTGAACAGGTGTCTTTTATACAGGTAACAAGCTGAGATTAGGAGCACTCCCTTTAAGAGTGTGCTCTTAATCTCAGCTCGTTACCTGTATAAAAGACACCTGGGAGCCAGAAATCTTTCTGATTGAGAGGGGGTCAAATACTTATTTCCCTCATTAAAATTCAAATCAATTTCTAACATTTTTGACATGCGCTTTTCTGGATTTTCTTGTTTTTATTTTGTCTCTCACTGTTCAAATAAACCTACCATTAAAATTATAGACTGATCATTTCTTTGTCAGTGGGCAAACGTACAAAATCAGCAGGGATCAAATATTTTTTTCCCTCACTGTAGTTGTCTGTTGTTGGCTGTGGGGTATTGCACACAGTTAACAAGGTGTGTCGTGGTGACACCGAGTATGACTGTTTTATACGTGAGGGGAGTTAAATAAGTAATTCATGAACGTCTCTTTTCTTTTAAGCATGCATCCCAAGTGATCCAGAGAGCCGATCTGCTGTAGGGAATTGTTCTATAGTTTTAAGGATACGGATTCGTCGTAGTTCCACATGCTCAGTATAGTTTTACGAGTCGCGATATTAAATATTTTAGACATGCCCTTATGTTCATTTTAAAATATTTTTTTACATTTGCAATTTACATTACTCCTTTTGAAGCTTGCATTTCTTGAGAATGTTGATAATCCGGTTGAATTCATAATATAAACCAGGGATGAAGCACTCAGGGGTTATGCTCATGATGGTTGTGTTTACATCACTCATACCTTGATTTGAAGCTTTCGTGACTGCAGGAATCCATACTCTTTGGTTTATTCGGTAAAGTCACGTAGGCATAAAATAAATCACGACGTTTTGATCGCAACACAAGCGGTCGTCCATTATACTTTTTATATTCATATGCTAATTGATAAACTTAATCAGGAAACAAGTTTTAAAACATTCTTAGGCTATATTTTTTAATAGACAAAGTCCATTGAGCTATGAGCGCTTGTTCAGAGGAAATCTGGCCAAACATCATTATAGCTTGATAACAAATAGGATTTATAGTCACAGCCACATCACCTAAGCACATGTTTCTAAATGTGGAGGGCAATCCACGCGACCACCATGAGGAGAGGTCACTCTGACTCCAAATATACAACAGGCATCGATCGACGTGGTCCGGGATCGAATCAACAATCTCCTGTGAACCATGGCGAGGGAGATCACGTCTCCTCGCCACCGCGGTTTTATGTTTGTGTGGTGTAAACTGGTATCCCCTCTGTGTCTCTTGCCTCTTTCTTTAAGTACAATGAAAGTCCATTGCCCATAACATTACCTGTAATATATTTATCCTATAGACATTTATGGCAGCAGCAGGGGCCATACAGGACAGCTGGCTCAAATATCACTCACCACTGATTTTAACCGTTGCTCGGAATCGAACCATTGTTGCTGGGGTAATTGCCACGATGCGGGGATCTGAAATGGAGCGCAACTTCCCGTCCTCAGTGTCTGCAATTAATTAGACCCCCCGCGCCCACTCCTCCCCACCCACCATCCACACATTCCAGTGCCACCACGAGACTGCTGGCCGCCATACGCCCCTGCCGCCATGGGATGCATATTGATCAAACAGTCTCCACTCGCTAAGCGAACATTTTGCTCGTTTTGGGAACATATTGGCATACATTCAAATTACTTGTGATAGTGAGTTACCGTAAAAAGATGCTCATTTAACGAGATACGCCTATACTGTACGTGGTAGCCCCTGTTTTTGTATTTTAATTTTAATTGTGACGAGCTAATACATATATTAGTGGCATCAGTGACCTAGGGGTTACCAAACTCTGCTATAAACAGATTAACATAATATCTGAGGCCAGAGATTTAGGATATCCATCCATGCCCTGTGCTCCCGATCATTAAGGACATTCATGATGGTGGGCAGGCCGGCGTAAAGCTGTGTGGCCAAAAGGCAGAGCCATTCTCTTATCAGCTAAGGTTTCAACCGGGATGTCCTCTGGCTCCTATATTATTTAACATCTTCGAAGACGTAGTATGTGAAGATTTCCATGGCTGTACCAGAAGAACTTCCCTCTGGTACAGGTACAATGGGAGGCAGACTGATATTTCGGTCTGGAAATGCACACACTTTGTTTTTCTGAGTAATCAGAAGCACAGCAGCCTTAATGTGCATGCACTTGGCAGTTGTGCTAGTAGAACACACTTCTGTCTGACGAGTATCTCATCGTCACCAAAATTATTATTATAATATGCCTTTTCACAGGTAATGTCTGCAATGGAAAAAGAGGACCGTTCAAGCCAGGCTCACGATGAACTTGCACAAAAGCTCAGAGACGCGGGTCTTGACGAGGTTTACTGGAAACAAAAACTGCGCGAGGTTCTACTCATTTCTAATGCACAGGCCTTGCTTCACATTGACCAACAGGAATGCAGAGAACTGGACTCGCATTTCCGTAAATCGTGGGAAAAAAGGGCATTTTATAAAATGCTTGGGATTGATGCTGATAATGATGTTGTTATTAGTGAGAATGAGGCAATGAGCTTGGCTCCACATATAAAAATGATAATCTGTTGCCTTCTGTCGTGTCTGAGAGAATTCATGAACCAGCTCAATCAATGGGCAATTATGTTTCAACACATGGGTCAGATAAGGAGATTTTACAAAATGCATCTGATGGTCTTGCTCTAGAGGGGATTTACATGAGTGGGAAGTTGGAGGATAAATTAAAAAGAGAGGTAAACTTTTGACAATCCCACAACCATTCCGGTTTATGGGTCCGGTCCACAAATTCATGACAAAACAACACGAGTTTATTTCTTTCAGTGAAGAATCTGTGTTCCAGAAAACAATGGAAGTCATGGGATTCAGCAGCACTGTCTCAGAGCAAAGTTTTGTCTCTACTTTGAGTAGAGAACCAATCTCAATGCAAGCCAAGTCTTTGAATCTTAAGGAAATGCAAAATACTCAAACTGATCATTCGTATATTTCCAAGACAGAATACATGTACATGCCATTAGCCTCAGCGCATCTTCAAATGGCACAACTCAGGCTATGTGAAACAGCCCTGAAGGAACTACAAAAAATTGAGAACACCTTGGAAAACACGAAGGAAGATTTCAAAAGCAAAGTGTTAAAAAGCATGGTCAGCAACTTCTTCAACAAATTCGGCTCTCACGCAAACGAGGCCCTCTCGAATTTGGAGGAATATTTTGGAGGAAGGCATCAGCTAAAGGTTTCAGTTTCGATCAGCAAGATGAAATTAAACGGCTGTTGTCTGAGTTATTGGGACCAAACATTGGTGATGACTGTGGCAGTCGTACAACTACTGATATTGGCGCTGCAATGACAACTGAGCTTGCTGCAAGTGGTTCTGGCCAGCAGAGCCAGTGCTCACCGATATGGTACAGATGTCTATAACCACAATAGGGGGTGACCCTGACGTTCATAATCTCCCTCAGTGGAAAGCTTCTGTTGTTTCCAACAATGGGACATGGTCTCTCATCGACCGTGGCATCAGGTTTTTACCAGTATGGGACATCGTCCTGTCCAATCATAAATGTGATTTTAAAGATGTCCTGAAGGTAGCCAGTGATCTTATAACAGCTTACACCATCTTAACAACAAGCAAGCAAATAATTATCCAGATGATCAATTGGCTGCCACTATTGTCGAAGCTCAGTTGATCATGCAAGATGTAAAGCAATGGATGAGATCAGACGATATAACTCATCTAGATAAACTGGGGAATCTGAAACAGAAATTCTATGAATGCACACAAACTAACAGGAGCTGGACTGATGCGTGTCTCTCCCATCCAACCCTTCAGGAATATCTGAAGCTAGTTGCATCGAATGTAGGCATTTATCTTGTGACGAATCAAAACACGTTAAAATGAAAATACACTGCCTTTTACAGCCAAATATCTACACAGTTGAGAAATTCCCCCAACGCGCTTTAATAATGCAGCGAGTTTATGAATTTAACAAAAAAGTATTCTTGATATAGAGCTCAAAGCTTCACCTGCACACTAACAGGAACAAAGAAACTATTAAAAGAAGTGATGGATGCACCGACTTATTCTAAAACTGCGCTGAATGAAGCAAAGATGAAGGGGACCAATGACGTCACATTTTCCCTCAATTCCCTGTGCCGGTGCCTCCGAGAAATGAAACGGGTGGAGGAGGAGCTCGTGTTCATTTCAGCTGCTGCTGCGGCAGGGTTCAGTGCAGAGGAGAGATTGTTCCATCGCCTCCTCGACTATAAGGACGTTGACTGCCTTCAGCAGGAAGTGGACACAACATACAGCAAGTACTTTGCTTTCAGATCTCAAAGTGCTTGCAAGACTCAGGCGTATGTTCTCCCGATCGGGTTTACTACAGCTCAGACTAATGCATGGACCCCAGGGAGAAAAGAGGAACATCTCACAATGATTAAATCTTACGTGGATGCAACAAAATGCACCGAAGAATCTAACGTGGTCCAGGACCATGCTAGAAGCCCCATTCATATGAAGCAGATTAAGGAAAGTTTAAAATCTCCTTTTTCTGGAACTCTTAATACTGCATTGACTGTTTCGCATAAACGAGAAGTTGGAGTAAAACAAATGAGTCTGAAAAGTTATGAATCTGCTTGAAAGGCTGGACCTTCAAAATATTACCCAAAAAATGCACCCGAGGATGTGTGTGTTGTTAAGTCAGCAATGCGTACAAACACCAAGCACAGAAAAAGAACTTGTCCCTTATTTTTTGCAGAAACTGATCATGGTTGACTATGAAGCACGGTATGTTCGTGTTCAGGGTGAAAATGAAAACAATGAACTATGCATGATAATGCAAACTCTAATTACGAAGACTTTTGTAACCATGATTATACATTGAGTCATAGAGACGGGATTAGACAAGCACTCAAACCCACATTCACCCCATGGATTTGCAAATGGCAATTTTCCAATGTGGAGACAATTTTGTGAGGCAGTACATTTACACAAAACTCTCATTTTGCCAGTTTGCACTGCCGCTTTTAGTTCCAAATCCTTGCAGTGCAGACATAGAATTTCCTCTTTGGGCATTCCGACAGATTAACAAGAGTTGGAAATGCGGTGACCCATCTAGTAAGACCCAGCAAACCAAAACTTGTGCGATTGTTAAGCTAAGACTCCTCTAGTATCTTTATACGATTTGGTGAATCACTCGCGTCGAAATCTCAGATACTGAACTCTCTGCTCAGTAAGCAAAAGCATGGCGTTTTCTTTCATAAGCACTGCAGAGGCAGCAGCAGAAATGGTATCCTAATGGAAGGAGTGGTAGAGATCGCCTGGTACTGCTCAGGTGGGAGGGATGATGCGTCTTTAATGGCTGCATAGCGTTCACCAATCTCCACGGAGATGCGAGAGAGCACAGAAAACAGGTAAATTTTCTCCTCGAGATATCTTCTATCAACGTGATACTCATGTCAGATTGTGATCGCAATGATGAAGCTAAACGAATTTTGGAACATTGTTGAGATCTCCAAAGCCTTACTTTGCCTTTGGGCTGACAAGGAGATAATCAAGGTGGGAATTCGAGAACAAAAGTGAAAATTGCTGTCAAGAACAGAAATGAAGCTGCGTTAATGATGAATTGAAGTCAACCCTCAACTCTTGTTGGCCAATTCAACACAAACCGTCAACATTGATGTTTGCTCAGACATCGCTCGACAGTATACTTCATTGTTGATGAAGATGATGAGCATTGTAAAACAGGCAAGTCCATGGCAGACTCTTATTGAGTCGTCTAAAGGACAAGCATTGTCTTCATGAAGAAGACTTTTCTGCCTCTTCAAGGTAAATTGTGGCACGAGTGGTGCAAGAAAGACAAAGAATTCACTCGCTTGAGAGTAAGGGGCAAAAAATGTTGACAATACAGAAGTGATCTTCAATTGAAAAACAATCTGTACGGAACGCCCAGCTTAAGAAAGCATTTCCTCTCAATGATGTAATGAAAACATTGATTGATGTTCTGGAGCATCAGGCAGACACAGTAAAAAAATACTTCCTGCATTGGTTACGGGCATATTTAGATACTGTCCACAGATCAATTATCACAACTTAATCTGCAGTATCACCATGCTTGGACAGAAATGATTAAGTCAAAAGGCACTGAAAGTGTTTATTGGCAAAAAAACAAGAGCTGGATAAAATATCCGTAAAAATTGGTGCCTCTTTTTGGAATAGATCACCTTTTCAGGGAAGTTGGCCAAATATATGAAGCGTCACAGACATTGCGCACAGCTGACAAACGCTCAGCTGCTTTGCCAGGCATCGCAGCAGATTTGATGCTCTCTGGGTTCCCTCTTGAACTCATGGACGGTGATGCCTCACATGTCCCCTCACTTGGATCAGCTCGTTTTAGACAAAGTATTGAGAAAATCGGGAACAAAACCCTGTTTGTGCTGTCTATACTGGGCATACAAGCAGTGGCAAGTCCACGCTTCTGAATGCCATGTTTGGTCTCCAGTTCCCTGTGGGTGCAGGGAGATGCACCCGAGGGGCCTACATGCAGTTAGTGAAGGTGGAGACAAAGCTCAGTAAAGACTGGGATGTGACTTTGTGTTGATAGTCGACACAGAAGGGCTCCGTGCCCCAGAGCTATCAAATGCGACACCCACGCATGATAATGAGCTGGCTACGTTTGTGATCGGCCTTGGCAATGCGACCGTAATCAACATATTTGGAGAAATCCTCTGAGATGCAAGACATTCTACAGATCGCTGTGCAGGCGTTTCTGAGAATGAGGCAGGTGAATTTGTCACCGAGCTGTGTGTTTGTCCATCAAATGTAGGCGATGTGACCGCTCAAGACAAAAACATGCAGGGTAGGAGACGTCTTCAGAAGAACCTGGATGAGATGACGCGCATCGCTGCAGAGCAGGAGAAGTGTGTTGTTGAATCATTTGACGAGGTGATCAGGTGTGACGTGGACTCCCACATCTTTTACTTTGCTCATCTTTGGGAAGGCGATCCTCCAATGGCCCCACCAAATCCAAGTTACTGCCAAAATATCAAAGAACTTAAATACAGCATCATAAAAAAAGTAACGTTTTAAAAATATCAGAGTTCAAAGCACGCATGGGATCTTTGGGGGCGTTGCTTACAGAAAACTTTGTGTTTAGCTTCAAAAACACACTCGAGATCGCAGCTTACAGCAAACTGGAAGAAATGTATGGGAAATGGACTTGGAGCCTGAGGAGTCATCTTATTCAAGTGGAGAATAAGCAATATACATAATTAATAATAGTACATATGTTACATATAATTTGACTTGGTCAAGCATTGAGAAAACTTTAAAAAAAAATTACGACGAAATAATGAAAGAAATTGAAACATATTTCAATGGAGATGATGCTGAATGGTTGAGTCAATGGAAAGCTAACTTCGTAAAGAGATTTGTAACGATTAAGGACAGCTTGTGACTGATACTTACAAAAAATGTATGATTGATGAAACAAAAGTGTGCTCGGAACAATCTAGATCAAAATAGATCACGCTATGAGGATCAGCTGATGAAGAAGAGCAAGGATTTGGCTTCAAACTGAAAATCACTGACGCAAAGATATCCAATTTGAGATGGAGTTTGAACACATGTGGGAAGAATGGAGGACAAAGTGAAAACAGCATTTCTCACCTGGAAATGTAAATTTTAGAAATCAAGCACACATATACTTCAGGACAGTTTAATATAAATGAGGTATCCACTATTTTTGGGAAAAGGTATGACAATAAATCATTTGTGATATGTCCTGACCATTTGTGATTAAAAAAAAGGTCGTTGGAATAGTAAAGCAATTTTTTTTCGCAGTTATCACGGGAGACTGACATTGTTAAACAATAACAGAGAGTGCAGAAAATGCTGCCAACGTTGTTATTAAAGATCTTGAGAACGGAAGCTTGGTTACAATGAAACCATATATATAAATAATACAAGCTGCGCTGGCAGCTGTAGATACAGGTTCCAACACAATGCAACACTGCAGCTCACACTAGGTACAGACTGGATTTAGCAATACACATTTTGGCAAATGCTGAAAGAGGTTTAGAAAATAGAATATGATTTCCAGAGGGCAAACGATCCTCTAATATACCTCGACAGCAAGAAATACGAGTACTTAAACAGCTTTAAGATTCGATGTGAAGGAACAAAAACACCACCATCTTTGCTGACACTTTGTGCATAAAACTTAAAACAGCCATGCACCAGGCAGTCTGTGACAAAGCCAGCCTTGACATTGCAACAAAATGAAGTCTGATTACCCGGCATTTCATGGCAATCGATCAAAATTAGAAAACTACATCTTGATACATTTAGCGAAAGGGACATTTTGAGAAATTTAATGAATACATTCAGAAACCAAAACAATATTTTGAACAATACATTAAAGAATGTGTTGAAGAATACTGCTCAGCAAAAGAAAATGAAATAATTCGTGAAACACTTAAATCATGTCTTGAGTTTTACAAAAGCTTTGTTTTTAATGCAATTACGAATGCAACCACAGCTTTCCAGATAAGCAAAGGCGATGCATCATTGTGGCTGGATAAATTCAGTACAGAGCTTGGTGACAAAATCAATTTCCTAAGGCACAGTCTGCAGATGACTACAAAGGCATAAATGACATTCCTACTTTAGTGATGAACTAACCACAGCAATGATCACCATGGTGGCACAGTTGAGCAAACAATATTCTACAGCATCCTTAAAGGATTTAAAAGACGTAAGAATAACCTCAAGACATGCTATGTGAACAGATGAGAGGGTGCTGGGTGCAGTGCCCATTCTGTAAAGCCATCTGCACAAACACGATACCCAATCATGATGAGGACCACTGCGTTCCGATTCATCGGCCACAGGGAGTGAATGGAATACACTGGTATAAAACAGATCATTTTGTCACGGATATTTGTACTAGTTTAGTTGCCAGTGACTGCCTGTTAGTGCTTTCAGAAGACCATAAATACCATATAGGAGTATCGCACAGCAGGGCCAGTATATGCAAGTTGGAGTATCACTCCAGACTTAACTGTGCAACCATATTGGAAATGGTTTGTCTGCAGATTTAAGTCAGACCTAGAGAGGGTTTACAAAGTGCAATTTACAGGCAGGGGCACCATTCCAGAAAACTGGAAACAAATTACAAGGGATGATGTGATTGCAGACTTGCGGAAAAAGTAATTTGAACACGATTGGAGAGTTACCAAATGCACCAATTATTCAATTCAAACTCAGTTTGTCCTTTTCCTTATTCGTGTTATAAAAACGTTGTATCTACAGTAGCCTATTGCATCTCTATCGTGGTCAAATCTTTATTTCAGTTTAAATTCACAATTAATGGGAATGATACTATTGTTGTGGTTTCCTTCGTAAAAATGTCATAATAACATTGGCGTAAGACTGAATTGCACCAACTTTATCATTGGGTGTCACCATTTCGGCCAATACATTATCATAGAGAATGTCGGTTAGTCGTTAGATATCACGTTGATGAATACCGAGTTTAGTCAACATCAGAATGGGAATTTAAATCTCGGACTGATTTGTGCTTGAAAGGAAACTACTTCCACTTTTACCAACTTGGGAAAAAAGCGCTTGGAAATGTCACTGAGTAGCTCGACTTTCGTGTTTCATAACCATGATTCTCATTAACAGCATCCATGCATGGGCAGATAACCTAAATTACTTGTTATCTAAATATGTAATCTGAACATACTGCCCTCGCTAACCACAATACAGCCACACATCATACATCGTGGTTGATAATGTAAGCGCTCTCAACCTGCTAATTGTCTGAGATATGTTCAAAAGTTATAAGCATAGTTTTACAAGATGCGAAGTGAACACACAGGTTCCTGTACTGTGAAAATAATTTTCCTACAGTGCATTACGCATTTCAGCAATTACATAAACATATCATTGTGAACATTTAGAAGTTGTTAATGTTATAATATTAAGGTTCCAATTGCTGATTGTCCCGTACATAATCACACTGCTGTTTCCATGCGAATCGATCGTGCGTACCATAATATAGATGCTTTAAATGTTTTATATGCAATCTCGCATTGTGTTTTGTCCTGCAGAGTGTAAACAAAACTCACCTTTCTTTTCCCCCACGATGCACATGCACCATTGTTTTGTACAGCGTCTTGAGATGCGATGGCATTTGGACAGTATTAATACAAACTGCATTGTCATAAATATATACTTTTTTTAAGGACTTGGGGTGCCAGTCATGGATCCGACCATCTCCTTCATTATCCAGGTTGCATACAATTTGAACTACTTCGTTACATTCAGTTACAAGCTTCTGCCATTGGAATGTAGAGTTTACACTGCTGGCTTAAGGCTGTAAAAGAGATATGAGCAATGATTGGATATAATTTCACCCTGCTCTCGTTCGTTTGAGTGAGAACTTTGTCACTTTGATTGAAAACAATCTACTGTAAATGGGTTTCCATGAAAATGGTCCTGCCACCGTGCAAGATTGTGATTGTTATCGTCAAATCTGAAATAAAGTGTCTTGCATCGTGAAAAATTACATCACGGCAACCCGATTCGTTTTTGTCAGTGCTGAACCTCGAATAACATTCACTTGTCATGAGGTTAGTCCCGCGGTGATTGTGTGTGTATATATAATCACTCAACTGTTGACTAGTTTGCTTGAATTGTAATGCTTTTTGATGATTTAGCGAAGTGTTTAGATGTCTGAGTTAACTTTAATTGATGATAACACGCTTCTGATTAAGTGTCTTCATTATGAGGCTAATGATTGAATTTATATTGGTATACAGTGGTTTATTTCGTCTGTGGGGTTTTGCAGGTCTATGTAACTTGGATAATTGTGATCCTGGGGTTGTTTTTTCAATCGCATGGTACTTTGACATATCTTATATGAATACATTTGAGTACTATCACAATAAACATGTACGTCTCATATGTGCGAGTGTGTCTGTGGAGGAGAGCGGTAACGCAGTGGTTTGTACAGTGTGGCTCGAGTTTGATTCCCTGCCACAGCTAACGTCAGTGGCGAGTGATACCTAACTTACCTGGGCCTCCTATAGGGTGCAATTCAGTCATAACGTGGTACCTGGTACGGTGTGAAAACATCAGCTTGAATGAAACCAAGGTGGCCAGGCATATTCTGGTCACAGCACACATCAGAGTTGTAACAGGCTCAGTCGGCCCTCGCTAGAGCATTGAAAAACAGGGGACAGTGATCAGTGTGTGGAGAGTAAGAATAGTAGGGGAGTGGTAGTGTAGCGGTTAGCATGCTGTGCTACAAACCCAGCAAACTGAGTTTAACACGTAGGCTTTCGCGACCAATATTTTTTTATAATAAAGGTTTTTGGGTTCGATTGCGTTATGTATAAATGTGTCGTAACCCTCCACCACCAACTCGGCAAACTGAGTTCCATTCCCATTCACGGCCAACAGTAACGATTATCTGAATCGGTCCTGGGACTTCCCTAGGTCGACTCGGCCTCAAATGGGTCCCTGGTGCGATGTGTAAACATCGCCACTGGGGAGACCGGACGTGGTGCTGGCCACCCACCCCCTCGTGCGTGGGGAAGAGGAGTTGTGGAATCTACGAGATTTTCCCACTGAGTTGCATGCAGGCGCGGTTCGTCCACTAGGGGCGGTGGGGCGCCAGCCACCAAGCAGCTGGAGATGAGATTTTTTTTTACAAAAAGTACTTTTAAAAATACATTATTTCGTGGTGTTTAAACAATTCAACTATTATGAGTCTTTCAACGCGAATTGCCTAAATGAAGGTAACATGTTAAGTTGTTACAATTAGAAACCGCTGCTACAGTCTGATTTGTGCCTCAGGGAGGCTTGGTGTTTGTTAAGGCGTCCGAGTGAGAGATATCCCTTGATTCATTGCGATTAGCTTCGCATTTTTGCCACGCCGTTTGAGACCCATTCAGGCGGTGAAAAAGGCACGCATGGCTGTAATGACTATGTCACAATGCGAGATTTTACTGCAAATAGAGCAGCAGCTCACGGCCTCCACGCTCTAGGAGGAAACGCAACAATGACAATGTCAGCAGGTGCAGTTAACGAAGAATTAGCAACGAACACTGGAGTCACTCCTAAATATTGAATTTGAAAGGGTTTGTTGAGTCGTGTCAGCTGATCTTAAATTGTTCTTGAGGCTTTTGGCAGCGTCAAATGGGTTGTGTGGTGTGGACTTGAGAATAATGGGACAGCATTTGAGTTTTGTTGTTTTGTTTATAAATGCCTACCGTTGGTAAATAAGACAGTTATATCACTTCCACATGAAAGTCAATAACATCACGGGGTTTTGCTTAATTAGAGCACCATATTTTCAGAGGTCACTGACAACAGCACCACCTAGTGGAAATGTCACGAGCCGCCACTGCTGCATGATAATTTATATTTGCAAAGCATCGCACATTTGTACTAATTTGCAACGAGAAAAAGAACGACTCAGAGGCTCGAGGAGGAACCACAGACGAGCAGGAAGGCAGCAGATAGGCAGTGAACCAGCACCAAACTCACACAGAAATGCCTTGGCCAAAGGACACTTTCTGGAATGAACGTGAATGTTGAGGTAACCAACATTTTTAACAAGATTAAATTAAGGGCAAGGAATGATAACAAATAAAAACAAATCATGAAGGAATGAAGTACATATTTTACTTAGGTTGATGATGAATAAGATAAACGAGTGGGTTTGGAAGTGTCAATTTAACTGAGTATTAAACAATTTATAAGGGGTCTGTAGCAGAATTAGCGTGGTCTCGCAATAATGAATCGCTTACAAGGCGACCACCCCTGCTAAAAGAACGGGACCTTGTCAACAAGATCGAAACCTGAGTCAGCGATTTGGTTCAGAAATTAGCACTCATCCTGACAATGCCCCATCTCAGTCAAGCAACGGAATTAATTTCACAGCATGCCTTACATGTTGATTCAGCTGGCCAGGATTCGGCAAAGAGATCGCCCACTTTGCATCCAGACAACCAGAGAATATAGACAACTCATCATTAAAATTACAATTACACACGTATAAGAACTCACGAGTTTAAAAATGTTCAGAAGTATTACAAATGTTCAGAAGTATTACAACTTTTAACAAATAACAAAAATCTTACCCATGATTCCCATGTTTGTTTCGGTATCAACAGCTATTATAAAAACACAAGAACCAACTGATCCCCGCGAGGAAATGATTGGAATTTAAAATGAGCGCCATCTATCTGGGTGTGTAGTAAAATAGAAAACAAATTCCTTAAAATTATGAAAATTGGATGAACTCAAATCTTGTGTACAAGCTGGATTCTGTCTGGAAGGAGATTTCATTTCCATAGCTCAATAATTTGATGCGTGGAGTGAAGCACCAAGCATCTGAGATAAAACTAAGACATTGATAAAAAGTTATACGTAATAATATCAAGACTATTCATGGCTCTGATGCAAATTGATAGAGAATATGAGAGTAGTGCAGAACGAGGAGTTTTTACTGATGCGGAGAGGACTGTGGCGTGCACTCCACCACATCTAATGAGA
Source organism: Lethenteron camtschaticum (assembly GCA_018977245.1). Taxonomy (NCBI): domain Eukaryota; kingdom Metazoa; phylum Chordata; class Hyperoartia; order Petromyzontiformes; family Petromyzontidae; genus Lethenteron; species Lethenteron camtschaticum. The sequence goes on along the minus strand of WFAB01001391.1, from coordinate 114,274 downwards.
CTTCTTTGTGCGCAACACTTCATAGTTTTAAAAGTCATTTTACCTTCATATTTTTCTTCTTATCGTATAAAGGGAGAGGGACACAGGTAGGGGAAGTTAAACGCCGTTTCAATTTTAATTATCTTCCAATACGATGTTATATTTTTAAATCCTTTATTAAATCCTTTATATTAAGTTCGCTTGCTTGCTTAGGACCGTGCAAATCTTTCGCTCGTTTTTTAACCCACTTCCCGTGATCCAATCGAGCTGACATTTTCCACACAGACTCGTTGTGTGTGACAATTAATTTTCGTGAAAAAAATCCAAAATTTTACACTGTATAGGGAAAACAAATTAAATATTTAATTACCAATTGCTTAATGGTGGCAGACAATCATCTGACCCATAGGTGGCAGCCATCTCAAGCCAGAGGACGAGAGGACTCTAGCCGCCACGCATATAAAGGATTTAAAAAACTTTGTTTTTTAAATCCTTTATCTTAAGTTCGCTTGCTTGCTTGCTTGCGTGCTTGCTTGCGTGCTTGCTTGCTTGCTTAGGACCGTGCAAATCTTTCGGTCGTTTTTTAACCCACTTCCCGTGATCCAATCGAGCTGACATTTTCCACACAGACTCGTTGTGCCAGCCAATTATTGTTCGTGATAAAAGAATTCCCAAAATTTTACACTTTTTAGGCAAAAAAAATATTTTACATATATACAAATAGAGCTCATTCATGGCTTTGGCTGAACGTCAGAGTGTAAGAGCCCAGAGCGTAACCCCTCCACAGGCCGTGGCGGAGTAGCGCAGTTGGTAGCACCCTCGCTTCCCATGCCAAAGGTCGCGGGATCGATCCCCGCGTCCTCCACAGGCGAATATATTTTTAAATCCTTTATATTAAGTTCGCTTGCTTGTGTAATAACAGCCATAGAGGGTTCACGTGGGGATTGGCTTGCCGGTCCTGCTCGTAGCCAATAAGGGTTGAGATTGGGACCATGGCCCATGCGTCATCACGACAGGTCATCGGAAGTGATTGGCCTAGCCATTCGGGGCCCCAGCTAATGGGGAGCCGGATGAGGGGCGTGGTCCCGGGATTGACAGGGAACTATCGAGAATGGTGAGAGCTGTCCATACATGATTGGCTGGGGGAACCACGTGACGAAGGTCTTAAGAGCGAGCGAGAGGGAACGATCGGGAGCAGACTGAAAATAACAGAAGCAGGGTCACGTGCGGACGGGGCCTCGGGTTGCCACGTGCGCGGAGGGAACTTCGTGCGGAGTCTGTCCTCTCTCTCCGTTGTCTGCCAGCAACGGAGAGTGAGTAAGGAAAGTGTATGGTGGAGTGGAAATAAAAAGGACTGATTCCGAAGCCGTCTCCTGGAAGGTTATTACACTTGCTTAGGACCGTGCAAATCTTTCGCTCGTTTTTTAACCCACTTCCCGTGATCCAATCGAGCTGACATTTTCCACACACTCGTTGTGTGTGACAATTAATTTTCGTGAAAAAAAAATCCAAAATTTTACACTGTTAGGGAAAACAAATTAAATATTTAATTACCAATTGCTTAATGGTGGCAGACAATCATCTGACCTATAGGTAGCAGCCATCTCAAGCCAGAGGACGAGAGGACTCTAGTCGCCACGCATATAAAGGATTTAAAAACTTTTTTTAAATCCTTTATCTTAAGTTCGCTTGCTTGCTTGCTTGCGTGCTTGCTTGCTTGCTTAGGACCGTGCAAATCTTTCGTCGTTTTTTAACCCACTTCCCGTGATCCAATCGAGCTGACATTTTCCACACAGACTCGTTGTGCCAGACAATTATTGTTCGTAAAAAAAATCCCAAAATTTTACACTTTTTAGGCAAAATTTTTATTTTACATATATTCAAATAGAGCTCATTCATGGCTTTGGTTGACGTCAGAGTGTAAGAGCCCAGAGCGTAACCCCTCCACAGGCCGTGGCGGAGTAGCGCAGTTGGTAGCCCTCACTTCCCATGCCAAAGGTCGCGGGATCGATCACCGCGTCCTCCAGAGGCGAATATATTTTTAAATCCTTTATATTAAGTTCGCTTGCTTGCTTAGGACCGTGCAAATCTTTCGCTCGTTTTTTAAACCACTTCCCGTGATCCAATCGAGCTGACATTTTCCACACAGACTCGTTGTGTGACAATTAATTTTCGTGAAAAAAATCCAAAATTTTACACTGTTTAGGGAAAACAAATTAAATATTTAATTACCAATTGCTTAATGGTGGCAGACAATCATCTGACCCATAGGTGGCAGCCATCTCAAGCCAGAGGACGAGAGGACTCTAGCCGCCACGCATATAAAGGATTAAAAANCTTTGTTTTTAATCCTTTATCTTAAGTTCGCTTGCTTGCTTGCTTGCGTGCTTGCTTGCGTGCTTGCTTGCTTGCTTAGGACCGTGCAAATCTTTCGGTCGTTTTTTAACCCACTTCCCGTGATCCAATCGAGCTGACATTTTCCACACAGACTCGTTGTGCCAGCCAATTATTGTTCGTGAAAAAATTCCCAAAATTTTACACTTTTTAGGCAAAAAAAATTATTTACATATATACAAATAGAGCTCATTCATGGCTTTGGCTGAACGTCAGAGTGTAAGAGCCCAGAGCGTAACCCCTCCACAGGCCGTGGCGGAGTAGCGCAGTTGTAGCGCCCTCGCTTCCCATGCCAAAGGTCGCGGATCGATCCCCGCGTCCTCCACAGGCGAATATATTTTTAAATCCTTTATATTAAGTTCGCTTGCTTGTGTAATAACAGCCATAGAGGGTTCACGTGGGGATTGGCTTGCCGGTCCTGCTCGTAGCCAATAAGGGTTGAGATTGGGACCATGGCCCATGCGTCATCACGACAGGTCATCGGAAGTGATTGGCCTAGCCATTCGGGCCCCAGCTAATGGGGAGCCGGATGAGGGGCGTGGTCCCGGGATTGACAGGGAACTATCGAGAATGGTGAGAGCTGTCCATACATGATTGGCTGGGGAACCACGTGACGAAGGTCTTAAGAGCGAGCGAGAGGGAACGATCGGGAGCAGACTGAAAATAACAGAAGCAGGGTCACGTGCGGACGGGGCCTCGGGTTGCCACGTGCGCGGAGGGAACTTCGTGCGGAGTCTGTCCTCTCTCTCCGTTGTCTGCCAGCAACGGAGAGTGAGTAAGGAAAGTGTATGGTGGAGTGGAAATAAAAAGGACTGATTCCGAAGCCGTCTCCTGGAAGGTTATTACACTTGCTTAGGACCGTGCAAATCTTTCGCTCGTTTTTAACCCACTTCCCGTGATCCAATCGAGCTGACATTTTCCACACAGACTCGTTGTGCCAGACAATTATTGTTCGTAAAAAAAATTCCCAAAATTTTACACTTTTTAGGCAAAATTTTTTTATTTTACATATATTCAAATAGAGCTCATTCATGGCTTTGGTTGAACGTCAGAGTGTAAGAGCCCAGAGCGTAACCCCTCCACAGGCCGTGGCGGAGTAGCGCAGTTGGTAGTGCCCTCACTTCCCATGCCAAAGGTCGCGGGATCGATCACCGCGTCCTCCAGAGGCGAATATATTTTTAAATCCTTTATATTAAGTTCGCTTGCTTGCTTAGGACCGTGCAAATCTTTCGCTCGTTTTTTAAACCACTTCCCGTGATCCAATCGAGCTGACATTTTCCACACAGACTCGTTGTGTGACAATTAATTTTCGTGAAAAAAATCCAAAATTTTACACTGTTTAGGGAAAACAAATTAAATATTTAATTACCAATTGCTTAATGGTGGCAGACAATCATCTGACCCATAGGTGGCAGCCATCTCAAGCCAGAGGACGAGAGGACTCTAGCCGCCACGCATATAAAGGATTTAAAAAACTTTGTTTTTTAAATCCTTTATCTTAAGTTCGCTTGCTTGCTTGCTTGCGTGCTTGCTTGCGTGCTTGCTTGCTTGCTTAGGACCGTGCAAATCTTTCGGTCGTTTTTTAACCCACTTCCCGTGATCCAATCGAGCTGACATTTTCCACACAGACTCGTTGTGCCAGCCAATTATTGTTCGTGATAAAAGAATTCCCAAAATTTTACACTTTTTAGGCAAAAAAAATTATTTTACATATATACAAATAGAGCTCATTCATGGCTTTGGCTGAACGTCAGAGTGTAAGAGCCCAGAGCGTAACCCCTCCACAGGCCGTGGCGGAGTAGCGCAGTTGGTAGCGCCCTCGCTTCCCATGCCAAAGGTCGCGGGATCGATCCCCGCGTCCTCCACAGGCGAATATATTTTTAAATCCTTTATATTAAGTTCGCTTGCTTGTGTAATAACAGCCATAGAGGGTTCACGTGGGGATTGGCTTGCCGGTCCTGCTCGTAGCCAATAAGGGTTGAGATTGGGACCATGGCCCATGCGTCATCACGACAGGTCATCGGAAGTGATTGGCCTAGCCATTCGGGGCCCCAGCTAATGGGGAGCCGGATGAGGGGCGTGGTCCCGGGATTGACAGGGAACTATCGAGAATGGTGAGAGCTGTCCATACATGATTGGCTGGGGGAACCACGTGACGAAGGTCTTAAGAGCGAGCGAGAGGGAACGATCGGGAGCAGACTGAAAATAACAGAAGCAGGGTCACGTGCGGACGGGGCCTCGGGTTGCCACGTGCGCGGAGGGAACTTCGTGCGGAGTCTGTCCTCTCTCTCCGTTGTCTGCCAGCAACGGAGAGTGAGTAAGGAAAGTGTATGGTGGAGTGGAAATAAAAAGGACTGATTCCGAAGCCGTCTCCTGGAAGGTTATTACACTTGCTTAGGACCGTGCAAATCTTTCGCTCGTTTTTTAACCCACTTCCCGTGATCCAATCGAGCTGACATTTTCCACACAGACTCGTTGTGTGTGACAATTAATTTTCGTGAAAAAAAAATCCAAAATTTTACACTGTTTAGGGAAAACAAATTAAATATTTAATTACCAATTGCTTAATGGTGGCAGACAATCATCTGACCTATAGGTAGCAGCCATCTCAAGCCAGAGGACGAGAGGACTCTAGCCGCCACGCATATAAAGGATTTATAGTGAAAAACTTTGTTTTTAAATCCTTTATCTTAAGTTCGCTTGCTTGCTTGCTTGCGTGCTTGCTTGCGTGCTTGCTTGCTTAGGACCGTGCAAATCTTTCGGTCGTTTTTTAACCCACTTCCCGTGATCCAATCGAGCTGACATTTTCCACACAGACTCGTTGTGCCAGACAATTATTGTTCGTAAAAAAAAATCCCAAAATTTTACACTTTTTAGGCAAAATTTTTATTTTACATATATTCAAATAGAGCTCATTCATGGCTTTGGTTGACGTCAGAGTGTAAGAGCCCAGAGCGTAACCCCTCCACAGGCCGTGGCGGAGTAGCGCAGTTGGTAGCGCCCTCACTTCCATGCCAAAGGTCGCGGGATCGATCACCGCGTCCTCCAGAGGCGAATATATTTTTAAATCCTTTATATTAAGTTCGCTTGCTTGCTTAGGACCGTGCAAATCTTTCGCTCGTTTTTTAACCCACTTCCCGTGATCCAATCGAGCTGACATTTTCCACACAGACTCGTTGTTTGTGACAATTAATTTTCGTGAAAAAAATCCAAAATTTTACACTGTTTAGGGAAATTTTTTAAATATTTAATTACCAATTGCTTAATGGTGGCAGACAATCATCTGACCCATAGGTGGCAGCCATCTCAAGCCAGAGGACGAGAGGACTCTAGCCGCCACGCATATAAAGGATTTAGAGTGAAAAACTTTGTTTTTACGGGTTAATTTTTTATACTGCGTTTTTATTTTATGCGTCTCAATTTTTAGCTCTTATATGTAAATATAGTTATTGTTTTTATTATAGCTCAACACATCCCGGTACAGAGCACAAATTGCAGCGAAAAATACAGTTCCATGAGCGCTACTTGCTAAATGCCTTATGCAGGTGTTGACGGAATGTCAGACTCCTCTCCAATGTCACTCCCAGGAAGGCAGGCTCTGCATCTTACAGTAGCAACCGGACATTCAGATGCAATTTGAGCTTGTAGTTGTCTCCAACGTTTTGTAGGTGAACTGCACTGCAAACTGTCTTGCTCCTTGCTTGGCTGAAGTCTTCAATTGCTCCACTAATCTACTACCATGGCCAGCTGACTGTTCAAAGTATCTTCAAAGCTGTCAATTTTACAGACTTGAGCTGCGAAGCAAATGTCTACGGACACAAATCGTCGCGACTTTGCAGAAAAGTGTTGGGGAAAGAATAAGCCCCCAATGTAGTCGAGCAGCAACAACGGTGACTGCCGCCGGGCCCAGTACAGAGGGTGATCTTCAGGCGACCTTAGAGGAGATGGCAGCGGCCATCTGGGGATTCAACAACTCAAGGCACGAACTACAACAGCAGCGACCATGACATAACCGCGGAGGAGTCCGGGACCACACGCTGATCCACTGCTACCACTGCAGGACGCTGGGCCACATCACGAGAGGATACCGAGAGAATGTCGACCCGAGATAACCAAGCCAACTCCGGGCAACATCGCGGGACATCCAAGGAAAAACCCAGGCTAGTCGCGACACACCAGACACTCGGCAGGACCACACATACACCTCATCAAAACCCTCATCGCCATTATCACTGGCACACCACTCGATCACGACGTCACAGCAGGGCAAATTTGGCCAGCATCAAAGACAAAATGTAAAGAGCTGGCGAGACGGGTGGCAGCAGCAGCCACGTGAATATCGGAATGGAAGAGGGAAATCCCATTACGGTGTTGGTGGATACGGGAGCATCAGTAACTATCATTTCTGCGCTCGTGTTTGATATGTTACCCATTTGTTAACGTCGGCTTGAACCGGTTTACAATAAATTCGTGGCTGTTAATGGTTTGTTAAAACGGAAATCCACATAGGAGAAATGTGTTTTATGGGCCCAGTATTGGTCTCCTCCTCCCTAGCAGTACCATGCTTGCTGGATATTGATTATTTAAGTCGGCTACACATGAAGATAATTACGGGCCAGGGCTGTGTTGAGATGCCATCAGGGCCTGATGCGGAGTACACGCCTTAGTGAGAGAGTCGATGACGATTCCGCCACTATCACAGGTGTTGATTCCCTTGTGATATCAATCACCATTATCACATCATGCATGGATGCATCAATTATAGTGTCACTGTGGTGCCACGGCCTCGAAGCAACTCTGCAAGCGCCGTGACTCCCCCTGGCCCCCACACAGTGCACACACACACAGCGCACACACGTAGTGTCCTGGCAGGGAATTGCCTGTCAGAACGGGTTTTAATCCGAAGGGTCCCGAGGAGGAAAGTCCCACGGTTTCTGGTGCCAGGAGATTGGCCGACCCTTGCAGGTCAGGTCACATTGCGGTGCACCGGAGTTGGCTTAAATTGTATGGGCGCAAAAAAGTTCACCGGGCCAGCTGCAATGAGTCACGCACGACATCGGGAGGGGCTGGGGTGGAGTATTAAGCGAGCAGAGCAGACCATGAGGTCAGGGGATCGCAGAGCCACGACCTCCCCCGGCCCCAGACCGAATACACACTAGCAGGGTGAGTACTCGCCAGCCGGGCGTCCTTCCAGTTTAACAAGGATGAGTAATAAATTAATGAGTACGGACGGACAATGGGTCGCAGAAGCACCTGCCGCAGCGCTCCATGTAAGGGGAAACAAGTAAACCCGTAAAACAAAGTTTTTCACTATAAATCCTTTATATGCGTGGCGGCTAGAGTCCTCTCGTCCTCTGACTTGAGATGGCTGCCACCTATGGGTCAGATGATTGTCTGCAGTATTAAACAATTGGTAATTAAAAATTTAATTAGTTTTCCCTAAACAGTGTAAAATTTTGGAAAAAAATTTTCACGAACATTAATTGTCTCGCACAACGAGTCTGTGTGCAAAATGTGAGCTCGATTGGATCACGGGAAGTGGGTTAAAAAACGACCGAAAGGTTTGCACGGTCGTAAGCAAGCAAGCAAGCACGCAAGCAAGCGAACTTAATATAAAGGATTTGAAAATGGAACCTGGGGCCGTGCAAAGGAGACTCTTATTCAACATCTTGGTCGCCAGGACCCCCCCTGCCGTCCTGCCTTCTCAAGCCGCTCGCAGCATCTGTGTGATGTCAGCGATTGCTGCTCTGAGGCAGTGATAGGCAACGATTTTTTGGCCTCTTCTCTCCGACTCTCACAGCTTCCGTGCGACGCCCTGAGTACAGCTACAAGGTACGTGGTAGGGCGTGTGAGTATCTGGAAACTGAGGCAGCAGTAGGCTAGGCTCTTCTCACGAAATATTCTTCCGCGGATAGTGGGGGGTTTGCGACGAGAATAAAAGTTATCACAGAGCATTGGTGTGGTGTCGGTGACTTCTGTGTGGAGCGACTGCGTGGGGGAAAAAGCCGCGAGAGTGAACGCGGAGCCGCAGTGTGTGCACGCGTTAAGAGATAATCGCCTGCAGGTGCGAGCGCGTTCGCGCCCGCCTGTGTTAGCGACAGCTGTGGTGTGCACAGATGTGTAGTTTAACTCCATGTGGCTACGAGCCAGCAGCACGAGTATGTCCCTCAGAGAGGGGGCTAGCGCGGGTGCTCATCTCTTGGTCGGCGGGGCCCGGCGGGAGCCAACCGACGAGGTGGAGAACGGGCGGATGTCGCGCCCCACCTGCCTAGCGAGGGCGGTGGTGTGAACGTCACCATCGGGACCAACAATTAGTTGACATTTGATAGTTTAATATACATCAAAGTGGGCGATTATACTGCGAGAAGGGGATAGAAATTGCGCAGATTTCCCCAGCGAGTGAGATTCAGGAAGATGTACTAGTAGTGAGGATACAGGAAGTGAAGGATGCTGTAGGGTTTCTATGGGCGGAGGAAATAATTCAGCAGAAACCTGAATTGACTCAAGGTCAAGAGACCGAATTTAAAGTATTTTTTTTACAATTTGATGACATTTTCAGTAAGGGCTCATATGATGTGGACTGCACAAACTTGATGCAGCACCACATTGAAATGGGGAATGCTCAATCTTATTTTTGGAGCTTTCGTGACTGCAGGAATTATGTTTTGTTTCTTTCGGTTAAGTCACGTCTAAAGATAAAATAATAAGAACCTCATTTGCCAGTAAAAATATGATAATTGGTTCTTTACCCTTCTATCTGGCAACAAAACTGACACCTTTTTACAAGGAGTCATGTTTGCATAGACCGCAATACCTGCAGTCATAATACAAACAAAAGANAAGAACTTTCCTAAGGAAAGCTGTCCTGTGCACATTAGGACAGTGCACATTATCAGAGTTATTTCTTTTGTTTGTATTATGACTGCAGGTATTGCGGTCTATGCAAACATGACTCCTTGTAAAAAGGTGTCAGTTTTGTTGCCAGATAGAAGGGTAAAGAACCAATTATCATAAAATAATAAATTAAAATAATAGCATATTACGACGTTTCGATTGCAACACAAGCAATCATCATCAGGCATAAAAGAAATAGCAACAAAAATGTAACTAGAAAACTATAGACAGACATACAAGCAGACAGACATCACAAGGACACACAGAGAGAGGACACATATCGGCACAAGGAGAGATCGTTTCTGTGACGGTGCCTTAAATATAGAGAGGGGGCGGGGGCGGAGAGAGGGAGGGGCAGAGAAAATTAGCATATCAATGAGTGTACGGCAACGTACTGCTGCTGCAAGTAAGATGACGACGTGGCACGGGCACGCAAGCTTGAAAATTAGGAGAAAGGCACACGAAAATTAAATAACCTAGCAAAATATCGAAATGTGATGTAATACAACACAGAGAGTCGGTTAACACACAATTAACGCATAACCTGGTTGATTACGTATTTCAAAGATTGCTAAGTTAGAATTTTAAGTGTGAAAATTCCAAAGAGAGGACACAGAGAGAGAACAAATAGCCAGAGAGAGAAAAAAATGCAAACTCCAAATGTTCAATCTTAATTTTGGAGCTTTCGTGACTGCAGGAATTATTCTTTGTTTCTTTCGGTTAAGTCACGTCTAAAGATAAAATAATAAATTAAAATAATAGCATATTACGACGTTTCGATTGCAACACAAGCAATCATCATCAGGCATAAAATAAATAGCAACAAAAATCTAACTAGAAAACTATAGACAGACATACAAGCAGACAGACATCACAACGGCACACAGAGAGAGGACACATATCGGCACAAAGAGAGGGGTCGTTTCTGTGACGGTCCCTTAAATATAGAGAGGGGGGCGGGGACGGAGAGAGGGAGGGGGCAGAGAAAATTAGCATATCAATGAGTGTACGGCAAGGTACTGCTGCTGCAAGTAAGATGACGACGTGGCACGGGCACGCAAGCTTGAAAATTAGGAGAAAGGCACACGAAAATTAAATAACCTAGCAAAATATCGAAATGTGATGTAATACAACACAGAGAGTCGGTTAACACACAATTAACGCATAGCCTGGTTGATTACGTGGGAATGCTCAACCCGTGAGACAGAAATTGCAGGGGCTGGTTAAAAAGCTAGTTGGCTCCATGGGGTTTTGTGTAGATTTCTGACGACTAAATAAAGGTTACGATAGTGGACACGTATCCCTTGTCGTGATTGATGATTCGCTAGATCCATTAGCTTGAGTAAAATATTTTACGTGAGATCTGTCGTCAGGATTTTGGCAGCTGCCCCTGGACGACGAATCCAATAAAAAATTGCTTTTTGAACACAGCAGGGATTATTCCAATTCAATCTATTCCCAATGGGGTTGCTCACTGCGCTGGCGACCTTCCAACGCCTAATGAAGCTTGTACTGTCGTGCCTACAATAGGAGATGTTGGATTTATTTAGACGTCCTTATTTTTAGTATGCAGTTTTAGGAACACCTGGTGAGGTTACAACAGGTTTTCTTCAAAGTGCGAGCCGCTAAACTGAAACCATCTAAGTGTCATTTTGTACATATTTGGGTCATATTGTCAGCGGTAAAGGGGTTGCAACAAACCCTGACAAAAAGTCTGCTGTCAAATATTGGCCAACACCCACTTCGGCACAGGAAGTGCGCAATTCCTCGAATTTGTTTCCATTATCAAAGGTTTGTACCCCGGTTCACTACAGCGGCGAAACCCTTGCATGCCCTGACACCAAAAGGGGTACAACTCCGGTGGGGGAGGACGAATAATCGCCATTTATAGCGCTTCGCTCGGGGTTGACTGATGCTCCCCCACAAGCATATTCGGATTTCTCACTACTGTTCATCCTCGATACAGATGCTAGTGATGTCGGTATAGGTGCTGTCTTGACACAAATACAAGGGAAAGCAGAAGTGGTAATTGTGTAAGGCAGTCGCGTGCTTTCCAATGCTGAACAGCGCTATCGCATCACTCGTAGATAACTGCTGTCAGTAATAAATCTGTCAGGTGGTTTTGGCCCTACCTAGGTGGCCGCCAGTTTACCGTGTGGACTGATCTAAGCGACATTACAATTGTCGCTAGAATGGATTAACCTTCAAGACAGATGGTGATGTGTTGAAAACTCCAGGAGTACTCTTACGACGTCACACACAGAAAGGTTACCCGTCATTGTAATGCTGACGCGTTGTCAAGGTGACCGTGTGAAGACCCATGTGTGTGTGCTACGGGAGTGGCACGGTGCAAACCGACCCTCCCTGACAGCAAAGCTGGAACATGATGTACCGCCCGTAGATCTTGATTTTGGATCCGATTGCAAAAATATGATGACCCACTGCAGTCCCTTGCTGCACAAGCAGATGAACGTGCTCGAAATTATCAACCAGGAATTACATTTATTAAATGGGAGGACTCTTGACGAGATGGAACGCTAAAATTCAGCGTCGTTCCCTCGTGGTACCAACACCTTTGCGGCAACAGTTACTATTAGAAGTGCAAGCTGAACAACTTATGCACTTGTGCCACTGTAAAACATTGCTCACGCTGCAATCTCGATATTTTTGGCCAAGAATGTCAAAGGATGTGCGCGATTGGGTAAATCGTTGTCAAGTGTACAAAATAAACCTCCTTCCCAAACCATACAGCCTCCCCTGCAGTCAATCGCGGTGTCAACGGTAAACGAGCTGGTGCCGTTGTATGTCCTGGGCCCATTTCCCAAAACAGCAAGAGGAAATTAATATTTGCTCATGGGGACGGAGTATTGCACTGGTTGGCCCGTCGCATGGCCGCAGCATGCTGCAGCTGCAGATGGAACGTGGCGTGCAAACAACCTGTGAGGGTGTGGCGAGCGAGCTCACGGGTGGCTGGCAGCGTGCTGACTCGAGATCCGTGAGCAGACTTCAGCTGTGGCCCAAGCCTGCCGCTCCACACATCTTTGTGGGACTGGAGGTATTTTTCGGGAAGATGGAACATTAACTGTACACTCACTCACCATTGTTAACTGTACCTTGTACAGGCCGTGGGCCAAGAAGAATCTCAGTTTGCATGCATCACACCATAACAAACGAGTTGTTTATTGTCGCGTTACCATGAGACATTAATAAAAAATTATTTAAATCCGTGATCGTGAGATTGCTGAGTACGTATATTTGCTATTATTCTTTTTGATGAGAAGTGTTTTTGGAAATTAGAGTAAGTGGTATTAAAGTTGTTTAGATTTAGGATTCAGAGTGCTTCTTTCCTAACTTATGCATCATTGTCTCAATTGTGAGAACTGTATCGTGTGGACAGATCTGTATCCTGAGACCTGACATAATTACACATAATTGACAAAGCAAGAAGCAGTAAATGTTAAACCGAGAATCATTGATATTTTCATAATTGATAATACATACACTATAGACATCGAGAGCCAATAACAAAACAATTACTTATAACTGCTTAATCGTATGCATACCACTTAATAATTATATTTTATCACTATAATCATACACTTAACACCACACATTTAAAGCACTTAATTACATTAACATTACACAATTAATTTTGATTTGAAGCTTTCGTGACTGCAGGAATCCATACTCTTTGGTTCTTTAGGTAAAGTCACCTAGGTATAAAATAAAATAAATCACGACGTTTCAGGCGAAACACAAGCGTCCGTCATCAGGTGGGAAAGCAAGGTCTGCTGCTGAGGCAGACTGTTTTAAAAGGTTTAAAATGGGTGTAGCCCAAGGGTCATAAAGAAGTGGCCGGGCTAGTGATGTTAATGTGAGAAATTAGCGTGACTTTACCGAATGAACCAAAGAGTATACACAATTAATATTTTAACAAATTATTACTTACATTTCATATTTTTTTTACTATCGCAATATACAAGTGCCCACCGTTCACTTTTGTGACATTGTGCAATGTGTAGTAGATTTTGAAAAAAATGCGTAGTAATTTTATGTTGTCATGGCCTGGCTGCTTCTTGAGAAGTTATATATCTTGTAAATAAACAATTTGGATATAAACTCACACTCATAAATCATCAAGGTTCGACTGAGCCATGTCTCCTGATTGAAAGAACCTTGAGGCGCTGCGTGTATTTTTTCTCCAGGGCCTCTGATTTTTTTCCACCACATTTAGAATCAATGTGCGTTTAGAGAATGTGGCTGCATTAAATGTCCACGGGATAAGTCATTTCGTTGAGCTATCATTTATGAGAGCCAGGCCACTTCTGATAAAAGAGATTTATAGCTCAGAGCTATATATACCTGGTAAAATACAAAGTTTAGTTTGGTGGTGAAGGCAATGTCCAACTTTGTTGTTTGTTCTCGTGACTCATCTTCACAGTCGGGACGGTCGCTCTCCCCACCGACCGCTGCGATCGTCGCGTACACCGTGACGTCTTCTCCAGGAGGTCGGCGAAGGCTCGTGTACACGACCTGTTCAAAGACAAAGATCCCCCTATAGCCTGAACAGACTGCTGGGGCAAGTGCTGCTAGCGAGCAGCACCTAAGAAGTGGGCACTGTGGCACACGAGGGGCGGGTGGCCAACAGCACGCCCGACCGCCTTTGTCTCCCCAGTGGCGATGTTTACAAAACACCTCACCAAGTACTAATTTGAAGCTGAGTCAACCTAGGGGAGGCCCCAGACCGGTTCAGATAATCCTCACTGGTGTTGGCTGTGAGTGGGAATCGAACTCGGGTAGCCGGTTTCATAGTGAGCGCAGCGCAGCGCTCATCGCACAAACACACGGGATGGGGGCCGTCCATAAATGACGTCATGCACCTAGGGGGGGGGTCAGACATTTGTGACGATGTGTCACGAGGGGGGGGGGGTTGAGAAATGTGACGTCACATCAAATGCGCAACTTTAAATAAATATAGAATTGTTATCACAATACTAATTGTTATAACACTCCTACAACATCAGAGTGCAGCGCCACATTAAATACGCACTACAATGACAATAGTTTAAAGCGATTTGAAGCATGTTATTTTCAAAAGGGAAATGTTTTTTTGGGAGGGGGGCAGATCTTTGTGACGTCATATTTGAGGGGGGTCTTACTTTTTGTGACGCTGTGTGACGAGGGGGGGGTCAAAAATCGTCCAAAATCGCGTGACGTCATTTATGGACGGCCCATCGTAATTCTACAACAGTTGCCGTTCGCCACGAAGCGGAGGTAACGTCACCACAGCACCTCCGATTAGCGCGGTTGGCTACGTACGGTGCGAAAGAAGTTCAACATAGTACGTTCGTACGGTGCTTGTGCCAGGCCAAGTGCACTCCGAGGCTACGTGAAGTATTTAAGGCTCTCTGCTGACAGGAGGTCGCAGGATAGACACATGCCATGGGTTGACTGAGACTGGTAGTTTAGCCACCAGCTGTGCTCCCTCCTGTGGCAACTTCGCTGCGTTTTATCGGCCTCTTACAAGCGTTGCTCCTCTGCTGTCTGCTGCTGTTAGAGGGCGACTGCCTCCAATTACCCAATAGCCTCATCGACGTACACCTAGCCTGGCACGAGCCTCCTCCATGGACATACAACAGCAAAGACAAAGATACCACGTATAGCCTCTAACAGACTGTTGGGGCAAGTGCTGTTAGCGAGCACCTATGAAGGCCGTCACAGCACACGAGGGGTGGGTGGCCAACACGACGCCCGGCCGCCTTTGTTCCCGAGTGGTGATGTTTACACACCGCACCAGGTACTTATTTGAGGCTGAGTCAACATAAGGGAGGCCCGGGACCTGTTCAGATAATCGTCACTGATGTTGGCCGTGAGCGGGAATAGAACTCGGGTCACCAGGTTCGTAGTGTGATGGGTACTGCAAGATCCGACCGAGTCCGTCCAGTGTACACGGAACTGCATTGGATTTCAGTTGCCGAACGAATGCATTACGAGGTCGCCCTCATTACACACAAAGTGCTTGCCGCAGCTGAACCACAATACCTCGCTGCCGATCTCGTGAAGGAGCATAAACCATCACTCGGACTCGGGTTTATCCCGCAGCAGCAGCTCTCACCCACCCCTCCATTTACTCACCCACTCACTCACCCACCTACTCACCCACCACTCACCCACCCACCCACTCCAACAAACGTCCACAAAACGTCCTATTTATTTAGTCCCTCAGCACACCGGTGTGTTGGAGAGTAAATCCACAATGTTTACAATTCGAGTACTGTAACATTTCGATGGTGGTGATAACAACAACCAGCTTCATCAGGTGATAGCCATAATTGTGAAGAAGAATTGAGATTCCAAAAGATTGAGATCGATAGATTGCACGCACCTCACTCGTCTCCATCTCCTCTAAGCGACGAGTCTCTCCACCAGGGTGCTGCGTCTCTCCGAGTCTCCCTTCCTACGACGCCACTACCATCACCCTATCACATCCACCACCACCATGGCTGCAATGACTTCTCATTCTCCTCCAGCAGCAACAATTCCTGCTGTGGTAGCGGTGGCGGCACCAGTAGAGAATCACCGTCAGCAACACAAGGAAGATCAGGCCATGCCGTTATGGTGATGGACGCTTTGACGCGCGAAGGAAACCCATTGATGGCACCGTCGAAGGCACAGGCGATGTTGCTGCACGCGTCGTAGCAGCAGTACCTGTTGCAGAGAAAGGGACAGCACGATTGGTAGTGGCTAAGAGATGTTAAATATCTCGCCTGGTACACAGGGGTCGTGTGTTCAATCCCGACTCTTATGCCTGCTGTCTATTTGGAGTTTGTGCGTCTCTCTCTCCATGGTCGCGCGGACTTTTCTCCGGGTCATTTTGGTTATTCACCCTCCACATTTAGAATCAACATGAACGCGTTTAGAGTATTTGGTGGCTATAAATGTCCATGTGATAAGTCTCATCTGGTCCAACCCATGTGAGACTAGGCTCTAAGGAAAGCTGTCTCGGGTGTGGACCAATCAACTTCAAGGACAGTGCAGACATTATCAGAGTTATGTTTTTTGTTTGCATTATGACTTCAGGTATTGTCGTCTATGCAAACATGACTCCTTGTAAAAAAAAGGTGTCAGTTTTGTTGCCAGATAGAAGGGTAAAAAACTAATTATCATATTTTTTACTGGCAAATGAGGTTCCAATGGTGTAAATGCTTACCCCGAGCTCTCATACTCTGATGGTGCATTGTCTTTGAGTTATGCGCTCTTTTGGCGTAATCTGGTCCAACCCATGTGAGACTAGGCTCTAAGGAAAGCTCTCTCGGGCGTGGAACAATCAACTTCAAGGACAGTGCAGACATCAGAGTTATGTTTTTTGTTTGCATTATGACTGCAGGTATTGTCGTCTATGCAAACATGACTCCTTGTATTAAAGGTGTCAGTTTTGTTGCCAGATAGAAGGGTAAAAACTATTATCATAAGCCACTTCGTTGAGCTATAGTTTGTGGCTAAGTCACTTCTGAAACAAGAGCTATATAGCTCAGTGGGCCTTCACCTTGTCAGGTTTGATATTTTGGCTGTCTGTAGTATACATAGCATTCTTCTCCAGAACCACATCTCAAATGCGCTGATCCTCTTTCACTTACTCAATCTCCACATCCACAACTCACATCCATATATGGCAACAGGGAATATCAGAGCTTTGACAAGCCTCTTATCGTTGCTTATGGTAATGCCCTGGTCTCTCCATATCTTATTGATGCGTTTTCCAGACAAAAAGAGTTTAGTGGTTCTGTCGCCATCATCTTGATCACTAATTTCTTTAACATTTACCAACAGGGTCATAATTTCAGCTTTGCTATTTGATAGTGGGGTGGTATCATCAGCATCTTATAAGTTGTTTATTCTTCTGCCTCTAATCTTCACACCTGCTTCAATGGAATCCAGGCCTGCCTCCCGCATAATACGCTAATTGTATAAATTGAATAGGTGTAGTGCCTGAAAGTACGCGTCACGTGCTGAGGTCAGTGTGCGCGCACGCGGCGTACAGTGGGAGCGCATACACGGGGCGCTGATTGGTTGGCTGTTGTAGTCGGGATGTGGGCCGCGCTGTCTGAGGATGGTAACAGGTGGCAGGGAGTAATTAAGGACGCAAGGTGCTGATTGGCCGAGAGGGTGTTGTTGTCGCGGAGTGGCGCCGCATTGTCGGGAAAAACAACGCCGGGTGCCAGCGGGGCTGCGGGCGAGTGGCGTCGCGGGGGATGCCCCAGATTAATTGGGATTAATTGGTTCGGGGATAAAGAGAGGGGTTTGGAGAGGAGACGGGAGTTTGCGCCTGGGAGGAGACAGGATGGAAGAGTCGGAGCAGCAGAGCTAATAGCAGTGTAGGGTAGCAGTGGAGAAGTGTAGGGTAGCAGTGGAGAAGTGTAGGGTAGCAGTGGAGAGGTGTAGAGTAGCAGTGAGACCACGAAGCCAGTAGGAAGCAGCTGGAGTGTGGGAAAAGAAGCGGATGTGGTTACGATAGAGTGGGACGGCGGAGCTAATAAAGAGCAGTCGATCTGTGGCGGAGAGAGCGGAGAGGAGAGTCGACGGAGGAGTGATGGGGAGCGAGTGAGGCCAGCGGAACGCGGCAGGCGAGCGGAGGAGAACGGTGGATCGGTGTTAGCTGGAGGAACGTTGAGCAATGTTGGATGGAGGAGTGTTGATCGAAATAAAGTGAAGAGGAAAGACAATAAGCTGTCGAGTCGAGCACTACATAGATAAGGAGACAGTATACAGCCCTGTCTTACTCCTTTACCAATGTAAAATGGGCGATGCTCTTTGGTTGACATATATATTAAGTAACACAGTGGGCCTTACCTGATTAAAAAACAGTTTTAATTTCGTGTAAGCTTTCTCCCACTGACGTTGAAGGGAGTAATGCATACGCCCTTTCTGCCTGTAACACGACGCTTGTAGATATCATCCTACATAAACGAAGCTTCAGCGAAATTATATGTTGCTATTCGGGGCTTACCGAATTGGGGAAACAATTTAATTTATAAAAGTGTTGTACAAACGTTGATACACGCCAGAGCAATAAAAAATATCAATTGCAAAATCGCAAATAGTGATTTGTCCTGCAAGATACCAGTACAGGATCGTACTGCTGATTAAACACTTTCAAGGACAAACGTGAGTCTATAAGCTTTAAACAGTCTACCGATTTGCGTGTGCACGATATTACTTCGATTCAAGACGCCATAGGCTTCCGCGACCAATATTATATTATAAAGTTGTTGTGGGCTAGATCGTGCAGATGTGTCGTGAACAAGGGAGGGAGGAGAGTGACGGCGTTCCGGAGAGGCCCCACAGAAGGAGCAGCGGCAGCATCTGAAAGCGCCGTGCGAGGCGGTTTGACCTCCCTCTGCACCTCCAATTAGCACGATCTGAGTCTTGCTTTGCCTCGAGTCCTCGTGAGGTTTTTCGTGGAGACTTGTGGTAATGTTTTGGAATTGATTAATTAGTCACACAGTGCATCATCACTTAATTCCTTCCTAATAATTTCGAGGCGTTTCAAAGCGGCGAGTCTTTGCACTGTTGTTTTACAGATTCGAGAAGAAACTGGATCCAGTTTGTTAGTTGCTCATTTTGAAGGAATTGCGAATCAGTTGATGTTGAAGATTCGTTTTTATATATTTATATTATAGCATGGGTGCTGTTGAGGACCTCTTGTTGGACAATCGTTTAAGCTAGTTGCGATAACTTAGCGGTGGTCTGTATCAAACTGCAGGCGACAGTACGCTCTGAGATTTGGCATAGTTTTCCATCAAGAGTTAATAAGTACGCAGTCAATGGTATTTCTGTATTTGGCCATTAATTTGATCTACAGGTATGTGAATATTGTGGCGCTGGAACCACGTGCCACCTATTCTGAGCCCATATGATGCACAGAAATTAACGAACCTTCCTGAGTTGTCGGGGCTCCGAAAACGAAACTATATATATTTTTATCAGGTCAGGCCCCACTAAGCTATGTAGCAATTTTTTCAGAAGTAACTTGGCCACAAATGATAGCTCAACAAAGGGGCTCATCACGTGGAAACGTATAGCAGCTAAATTCTTTAAACGCGTGATGTTGATTCATATGTGGAGGGTTAGGAGAAAAATATAGGAAACTACGGAGAGTGAGAGAGAAGCAAACTCCAACTATACAGCAGCAGGGGTCAGGATTGAACCTCCAACCTCCTGTATACCAAGCGACGAAAATAACATCTCGCCACCGTGAAAGCTGAGCATATAAGTTAGAATTGATTTCCCCACAAAGTGCTACTCATTTAGCCAACCCTTTAAAGGATGATGGCTAAGTTCATCCACCCAATCAAGGATTTCAACTTGGGACCTTCTGATTGTGAGCTGCTCACTCTGGATGCCAAACTGCTCGAGCGAATTTGAGATTTTGCGGTGCAATTGAGTTAACTTTGGGAGAGAGAAAAATACAATTGTTATGCTCAAGAGTAATAGTGTGCGTTGTTGTGAATCAAAGATTCGCGATTTTCATTCAGGAATCAATTTTCTTTAAATTGTGGTGAATATGGCAGTCTATAGTATCTCCAGGGAAAAATGAGCTGAATACATAGAGCAAACACATGCAGGGAAACAATCGATTCTTGCAAACACAAACAATCTGAATGTTTTGTGATGTTAAGATTTATACTGGTAGGAACGAAGTGGACCAGCCTACAATAGATTATATCGTCCGTCCGTCCGTGTAGCAACATCGCCCCCTACTGCAAACACTTGGCATGACCCTACAAAAACCTTTAGACTCAGTGACGCTTTCCTGGTTAAACAAGTGTAACATTCCCTTATAATTCCTTGAGATAGCTTTTAATTAAAACTTGTAAATTAAAATTTAACTCACAGCTGCCTAAAGCCTACAGCTAGGCCTAAAGCCTCGAACAACGCCTCAAACTCTCCCTTCGTATCGTTCCCCCGCGTGTGTGCAAGGGAGTTAATGTTTAACAATGTTACATTCCCTGATGCTTTTAAATAGAAACATTTAAATTTAAAGCTTTTACATAAATAATGAAAACAGTTAAATTAAAAATGTACTCACGGCGGCCTAAAGCCTACAGCTAGGCCTAAAGCCTAGACCTAGGCCTCAAACTCTCCCTTCGTATCGTACCCCGCGTGTGTGAAATGGAGTTAATGTTTAACAATGTTACATTCCCTGATGTTTTTTTAATAAAAACATTTACATTTAAAGCTTTTACATTAATAATTAAAACATTTAAATTAAAAATTAACTCACAGCGGCCTACAGCCTACAGCTAGGCCTAAAGCCTAGAATTAGGCCTCAAACTCTCCTTCGTATCGTCCGATTAGGTGTAGCAACATCGCCTCCTACTGCAAACACTTGGCAGGACCCTACAAAAACCTTTAGACTCAGTGGGGCTTTCCTGGCTAAACAAGTGTAATAATACGTTATGTTTATATTCTTTGGTTATTCGTTCCTACCAGCCCACCCCGCAGGGTCCTGTTTAATCGATGCATCATAAAAATTGTTGGAAACTAAAACCACAACGTGTGTAGTTTTATTACAGTGAGTGAATGGTTAATTAGAATTCCTATATATGTAGGCGTTTCGTTACAGCTCAAGCTTTGTGGCATTACCTTTAGAGGTTACCGTCAAGTTGTAAACCATGCCATGATAATTATCAGCTCTGCTTGTTTCCAGAAAACAGAGGTACATTCCACTCGCGTTCGCTGGGACTGAAATCAGAGTGATAGAGCCATTTCCACTGCTGAGGTTCCCAGAGAAAACCACGTAGCAGAGAATTGGGTTGCAGGGTGTGACAATTGAATGTCACGAAATAATATCTGTGGAACAATATTTATTACACGTTTAGCAATGTTTTTAATTGATACACGTTAGTGTTTGTTTATTCATACCAGTAGGCTGGTATCACACTCCCAAAACTATGCGGAAGAGCTCTGTTGACAATCTGCTGTCAAATTCAGATTGAACCATTAAAACGTCTTTGAAAGTAACGTCGAGTTATGTAAGAAAAAAACGTATTTCATCCCAGATTTTATTAAGGATTGGGGTTAAAACTTAAATTTTAGATTTTTCCAAGTGAAACATTGACGCAACTATATCAGTTGCCGCACTTATTATTTGTAATGCTTCTAAACATCGGTAGAATTTGAATGTATATTATTTTACATTGTGCACCTAGCAGCAATAAAAATCCCCTTGCGTTAACAACGATTTTGACTGAAACCCAAAACGGGGGACCTGGTAGCCAATTGCAGTACTCTGAGCACTGGATGGATGTTTGATCTCAATTCACCTTGTCCACCAAGAACCCCTAGCAGCCCGCATTTTGCACAAGCTGGAGACAATGAAGAAGCTTTCGGGCAGTCCAGCCAACAGCGGTTTGCAATCGTGATTCCTAGAGCACGTGACACACAATCTCGACATCGCTCCGATTTCAAAGGGGCATATTGGGCTACATTTCTGAAATTGTAGAAAGCTGAGCTAACTACATGAGAATCACCCTCTAAACTAGCATTGATATTAATGGGATGCCAAAGCTCCGCACAAATTATGAATGTAACCAGCAACATTAAGAGAATGAAAACATTATTTAGACATAATAAATCCGATGCGCCATGGAGATCTTTTTCACACATGTTCATTCGTTATAACAACAAATACAGCTGCGGCTGATTGACAACTCATTCATTTGTGTCTTTCCTCCGCACTTACAATTAGCGTGGTTGGCTATTACGGTGCCAACGAAGTTCAATACACATACATACTACACTATACTATCACTACAATACAGATAACTGCCCCATCACCCCCCTCCCCACCATCCTGGGCCGGGGAGCGCTGGCAAGCAGGGGCAGTTGATATTTAGTGCTGCGAGAAGTAATTCTGTATCGCTATCATTGAGCCCAATGGAAGTTGGAGGTCAACCCATCTTGATGTCCGTACCACCAGCTGCTGCCAAAGAGCCACAGAGTTCGTGTTAAGATTGCTAACGGACCCCCATTTCTGAATGGGTCTCTGGACAGCTTAGACACGTGGTTCTTCACCTGGGGTGCATGCACCCATGGGGGTGCGAGATGCCCTTTCTAGGGTGTGAGACATGGCCAGACAAATTAGGCACGGGCACGTAATTACAACTACTTTGTTTCATCAAACCTATGTATTTATGAACATGAAACATGTTTAACGATTGAGAAGCAGAGGTGCAGTAAGGTTAAGAAGCACGGGCTTAGACTATCGAGAGAGATCTCTAAAAGGAACCTCGGCCAAGACCGTTACTCGTAATGTGTTTCGTAACATTATTTTATATACGGCACATTCTGCACGAGTGATATTCACGCTGTGTTAGCAATACAGACGGATTTTGCATTGGGCTGATAATCCCTAAAGTGCGCTGAATTGGTAACACCACGTGTAATTAGGGATATTTCAATACTCACCGTTGTGTTAGACTGTCCATATCTCCATCGCACGCGGTCTATTGCGGACGATGTTGAACAGTTAAGAAGCACATCTTCGCCTTCAACAGCCGCCATGTGCTGAATGGGCTTTTTCTACGTAAAAAAAATGTGCAAAATGAATGCGAGACCGCCAGCATTGAACGTTAATAGTTGGATATGAGCAGCCTGGAAGCCTCAACAAACCATGCTATCTCCACACATAGATACCTTTTCAAAATCCCATATCTGGGAAATGAATACAGTATAATCGTCCATATGCGCAAGCTTATGAACATTTCTAGTTTCGCATATTCGCGAGTTACTAAATGCATACTTATTCCCTATTCACGAACCTGCCAAACCTCCGTATTTGAGAGTTCTATGAAAGTTCCGACAGACTGCAGAGTTTTACTACATTTGAAACGGTCCGCTGTGTCCTGAACTCGCTATTGTGCATTTTTTACTTTATACGTACTTACACTTGACTCGGTTATACATTTTATGAATGATTGTCAAATCATAATAATCATCGTCAAAGGTAATAAAAAAAATTCTGTGCAGTTTATTAATTATTTTAGCCATTGTTTTTAAACTTTTCCAATTTATCACCCAATGTTCACTCATAACAGGAACATTACCCCCATTTTTCCCAAATGGAACCAAGGTTTCTGGATTCGGAAAATTCTGAATTGCGAGCAATTTTCAAGAACGTTAACGCTCGCAGATCGAGAGAGGGTTTACTGACAAACATTACTCTGGGTGGCAAAGTGGGTGGGGAAGTGCTGCCCCTATTGTGAGGGTGAGATGTTCTTTCAGGGGGTATTTGAGTGGTAGCTGTGAGGTTGCGTATCTCGTGATATTACGCTGATAACACAATTGGGGGAAACGATTGAAGACATAAAAGGGTCACGCGCGGTTGAGGAGGCCGTCACTGCCAATGCCGTTGATGCCACTGTCAGTCCCAGTGTTCGCCGAGTACTCATTACACACACAGTGCACTTGCCACAAATTAATCACAATACCTTGCTGATCTCGTAAAGGAGCATAAACCATCACGCAAACTCCGATCATCCTCGCAGTGGCAGCTTTTGGCTCTCCATCGAAGAAAGATGGACACCACATCATGCACTCTCAGATGTGCTTCTGGGCCGTCTGGAATGTGCTTCTGGGGCCATCTGGAATGCTCTTCCTTCCGATATTGGGAAGTCACTGGAGCTCTGCACTTTTCCATGATATAGATTGACAACTAAATTATTTATAACTAATTTTTGCATTTCGTTTGTTCTTCCCCTCACCCTCGATTAGCACGGTTCACTACGTACGGTGCGAAAGAGGTTCAATATAAATTTTCGATTGAAAGCTTTCGTGACTGCAGGGATTCATCTTCTTGGTTCTTTCGGTAAAGTTACGTAGAAGGGAAGTATAAAATAATAAAAAAAATATTTTATTACTTCCCTTCTACGTGACTTTACCGAAAGAACCAAGAAGAAGGTTCAATATACATACACACGTACATACAACCACTGCATCACCACTCTTAACTCGGCTTATTTTAATCACAAACGTATTAATATTAATAAAGCTGTATCATTAATCTACAGGGACACGAATGACGGTATGACTGAACGGAACTTATTCGGTGTGTGTAGCTTATTTCTAACTCACAACCCAGGCCCCATATCAAAATGCGCGTGGTTGCTATGAGTGACACGGCTGACACAACTCCTACCGGTCGCACAAAGCAATGGAGCCGCTATGCAAGCCTTGTGGTCTCACTACAGGCCTGAGATGTGTTTTTAGATATGATTTTACGAGGTAAGGTCCACCACGGAGAGAGAGACATGCAAACTCCAATTATATCGCAGCCATCAGTGGCGGGATCGAACCCACGACAATCCTGCATACCAGGCGAGGTAGTTAACATCTCCTAGCCATCGTGATGATGATCAGTGAGATACGCAAACTCTAAATATACAGCATGCGTCAGGATCGGAATAGAATCCACGAACTCCTGTATACCAGGCGAGGCAGTTAACATCTCCTAGCCACCGTGGTATGGGTGCGACCAGTACCGGATTAACCTCGTGCGGGGCCTGTACATATGTTATAAAGGGGCCCTAAATAAAAAAATAAATATTAAAACACACATGTTTTACTTGCATAGTAAAGTAATTGTATTTGCTATACAGCCAGATAATACAACAAATCGCTAACCTTAAACACCCAGTCGTTCATAAAAGGTGAAGGCAGTATAGTACTATAGTAATAGAGCAAGTGCAGAATCACTGAACCGGAATTGAAAGCTTGAAAGCATTTAGCGCGGGTCCCTTGAAAGTGAGGGGCCCGTAGCTACTACATATGTAGTATATGTAGTAGCTACTTTTGCTACTAGGATAATCCGGCACTGGGCGTGACCATTACTATCGCATTGGAGAGCAGCACGCGCGCTGAATTATGTTGCTCACGAACGTTCCACTCCATCTTTCTTACCTGAGTTAGTCACGTGCACCGCCACCACCATTAACGTTAGGAGGAAGGCGGACTCGCGGTGGTTCATGGTTGGGAGCTCCTAGGGCGGTTTACAAGAGACATGGATGAGGACAGGGCAAGGTAGGAGCCAGCACAACACACAGGGTCCTGTTGTGACCAGTTATATGCACTTTACACTACACTACTATACTCTACAATACACTACTATACACTACACGACTATCCACTACACATTACACTACATATTGCACTACTATACTCTGCACTAATTTACACAACACATTACACTATTATACACTACGCGATTATACACTCCACTACAGCACTGTACCACATTGAAAACGAATTATTTTTTCTTGTTATCTGCATTTTTTCTCATTATTTACGTATTAACTTTTTTGATAAGTAGTGGGGTTTTATTTTCCTCTTTTTGTACGGAACTGGATAATAGATGTGCAGCGTTGTGGGATGCAATTGCATGAATTACGCTATTTAAAATGAAATAATGATTATTATTAAATACATACACATAAGCATAGCATGAAACAGTCGGTGCTCGCGTTGCATTGTGTTCTTGTCTCCAGGGACTGGTGCAGGAGAACTACATTGCTCTGCACGACCGCTGCCCGCGTGTCTGTTTCTCTAGCGCAGCGGTTCTCAGAGGTGCGGTCCCCTGACCCAGGAGTGGCTGTGATGTGTCGCCCGGTGTGAGCTCACCTGGCCATCACAAATGATAGCAGTTCAACCTAAGTTATTTGTCATGTGGACATTTATAGAAGCCAAATCATCTACATGGCATGTTGATTCTAAATTTGGAAGGAAAAACCGGAGGACCCCGGAGACAGGAAGAGAGAGATGCACACTCTAAATATATGTAGTGACATATAATGGGCTACTACGGCGCCAAGCGCCAGTTACTGATAGAGAGGGGAACTGGGAGTGAAGTAGCCCTCTCTGCCAGCAGGGTATGCAATGTCATGGAAAGGGTCCCTAGGGGGCATAGTTCTGGTGACTGGCAGAGAGAGAGCATCTGAGGACGTAGCAGCTTCGTTGGCTGGCAAGGGCACGTGATAGGCCAGGGTAAGTGTTGTATCCTAAACCTTCTTCCATAATTGAGATTAATAATATTTGATGATTTTTATATATTATCTTTTTACTTGTTTTTTTTTAATGAGTGAAAAACACCAAGCGCAGCAAACTGCAAAACACCAGGTGTTGTTAAGTAATGAACCGGAGGAGGGCTAGGATGGCAGAATTTACAACCTTGCTTCGGGGGAAGATGGGGCCTGATGAACGGGCACATGTCACCCGTGCAGGCGGCAGAGACAGTGGGAGTGTCAGCCAGACATAGTTAAGGCAAAAGCCCAATCATCCTGCATGGTTTTAAAGTAACGTCAAAATTCGAAATTCAACAACAGAGTAGGCTAAATTATCGATCCTCGCGCTCGCTCAAATTGGAGACCAGGCTGCGAGCTACATCAATGAACCATTGCCCATTTGCTAATCCAATACTGAATGTTAATATTACTGAAGTCAAAACGAATTCTATGACCTCAGCACATGGGCAAATAATAGGGCAGTGTCGACTCAAAGGCAATGGAAGAAAACAGAGGCGCCTTTGTCTAAATCACAACCACAGAAAGCCAGGAATCATCACTGATTGTGTGTTCAGGAATTCCGAGCTAGTTAGAACACGTGCACAGGGGGGGAGCTGATGTAAACAACCCTGCGCGTCTGGATGTGAGGGGGCCTTGGACCTGGAATCAAGAATAAACACTCCCAGAGCAGAAGGTTGGACAGGGGAGAGGTGATTTAAAAGAGGGTTGTATATCTCTCAAGGCACAAGACCCAATTGAGTAACAAGGCTGCGGGGTCACCAGAAGTTCGCATTCGCCTAGTTAAGACAAAAAGCTCAATTATTCTGTATTGCTATTAAAGTAACGTTAAAGTCGGAATTTAACAACAGGGTAGGCTAAAGTTATTGATATTCACACCCACTCCAATTAAACCAGGCCACAAGTTACGCCTACTGAACCATCACCATCATTAAGTCAATATGAAATGTTATTTCCATACTTTAATACTTTCTATACAACTCGACCCGAAGCATATGACAATCAGAACCTTCCTAAGTCAAAATTGAATCGCACCCAGACAGGAGCGAATATATCATATATAAGGTTGAAGAGGGAAGGAAATTAAGAGCACGGCGAGCAGAGATAGGGTGGGGCAAAGACTGCGGGGCTATGAAATGCAACTTCGTGTCAGTAAAGCTCTGACAAACAAGTTAAGTTAAAGACATCACAATACATAATATCGGACATAACATCAATGTTAACGCTATTCACCGTAAGCTAAAGTAAACTTATGAAAAGCCAGGATAACGGGATGAATCACCACCAGGTCGAATATAATACATAATAAAAAAACGATGTTAAACCCAGGGTCGGAGAGAAAGGGGGATCCCGGCCGTCTTTGTATCCCCGCAGCGCGGGATAGGAGTGTGTATACGCTTGGGGAGGCACCTCCACTGGAGCCAAGCACCACGATGGGAAACGACAGACCTTAGGTTACATACAGAATCATAACTGTGAAATAGTAAGGGACAAATGTTAACTTAAAACTTTTAACCATTTCTTTGTGCGCCGGGTCGGAGAGAGTGTTGCCCCTCCAGGTTGTGCAACACGAACAAAGACGCCTATGAGACGATTTGTAACGTCTGTGTTTTGGGTTCATGAAGAAGGCCAGACAAGAGATAATATTGAACCCAGACAGAGAGACGACCTCGAGGCAATTTGTAACGTCTGATTGTTTGCTCGTGGGTTTATGGAGGGAGTGTGACAACGGAATATATCGTGGGTGATGCACACAAGGACATACGGACGTACGGACACACACATGGACACACCTGCCTACGGACAGATCCTGACACAGCAAAATCGAAAGAAGTCCCGCCTTGTGGGCGGGATCCAGGGGGATTTTTCGGCATAAAGTAAAGGATCCTGAGCATTGGAAACCAGTGCAACGAGAGGGTCCACTCAGGAGCGCGACCGGGAGGGTCGACTCAGGAACGAGTGCGACGGGAGGGTCCACTCAGAAGCTCGACCGGAGGGTCGACTCAGGAACGAGTGCGACCAGTGGGTCCACTCAGGAGAGCGACCAGCGGGTCCACTCAGGAGTGCGACCAGAGAGTCGACTCAGGAGCGAGGGCGACCAGCGGGCCGACCCAGGAGCGAGCTCGACCGGGAGGGTCGACTCAGGAGCGAGCTGCGACCAGCGGGTCGGCTCGACTCATCTTCAGCTCGTCAATCTCTGCTGCCGCCGGAGGTCTCCGCTGCCGCCGGTGGTGAGCGTCGCGACTTGGCGACGATCCCGCGCTGCACGCTACGAGCGAGTTGTGGGCGCCACCTACCGACCGGGTTCCGAACTGCGACAGCGTATCAACAGCCATCCGAGCCAATTCACCACGGTGACAGGGGAGCGCCTGATACGTATGACGCGCACCGCCCCTCACCACACGACCACCAGGCGTCTGTTTGACATAAAGAATCGACTCCGAACACTGACTATTCAAGACAACTCTTACCACTCAAACACACTCGAACCCATAAGTCATCCGTGGCTGGGAGGCATCACAACGAGACCGAGTGATGGCCATCCGTCGTTATAGAGTATTCGTAATTTTTATCTTTAATATTTAGTGGGCTGTACTCTTAATCGCATTAATTCCCAACAGATCCATCAATACGAACTGATTCTTGGCACCTCCTTCCGTCGAGCCACACTCACGTGGGGAGTGGTGGCCCACCGGAGCCTTATCAGGTGATCTGGTCCCCAATTAGTAAACTTGGTATAAGATAACAATCTTCGGAAAAGGAACACCGTCGCAGGCCCTTACTCCGAGCCGTTCTGTGGTCAGATAACCTGCCGATGTATCTGTTGAGATTGGTGCCTTTAAGAATAGTAACTGTTTTGATTGTGGTTTTTTTTTTATCGCCGTATAATCTTTCAAGTATCTTTCAGTCATAATCGCCGCACGTACTCGCATCCTCTACAGAATATTCAACTGTCCGTGACCCAAGGTGTTAACAACGTGATAAGGGTTGCGTATGATCAATAAGGAGTGTGGTACTGCGTGAACAATATTGAGTATAATCATTCATTAACGTTAAGGTTTTCTTAGCATAATATTTGCATGTTTTAACGACTCTCTCTCTCACTAACAACCATCGCGTTATGCGGGATCCATGTGCAGTTGTCCAAGTGAAATCAGACAATCGTTGATGATACTGTATTGATGCCGTGTTGACGTTCCGGGATTGAGAGTTCGCATACTATATCATAGTTAAGGTTGAATTAGTAATAAATTGATCAATACAGAAGTGGTTGTGTGATTCTTTCCTGAAATCTATGCATAAGATCTGCTTCTGCGTTGAGATTTGAACTTGGTGACCTTAATAAACACACTAATACATACTCAGTAAATGTTAAAGCGATAACGGGGTGAACCGGGGTCTGGTTATCATAACGACTTGCATTATCATAATTACACCCACTCGCATAATTAATACGATTACCTCTCGAATTGGCATAATTAAAATGTGCGTAATTACATAAATTAACATATTTCCGGGTAATTACACATTTGGCCAAATTTCATTTAATTATTATTATTTCCACTGAATATTCATAACCCACATATACAACATAATAATTTCACCCACGCACGCATACAACCTAACAAATTTTCATACCCAACATATACAACATAATGGGGGCTCGTCCGGGATCTCTCGCAGACAGTTTATGCATGAATTCAGGAACGAATCACTGATGTGTTAATCAAAGTGTTGTGAACTAACGTTGCCTTGTGATTGTAAACGGGGTATACAAACAAAACGCGCTCTGAAGGGAAATACCAGAGTAGCAGAGTATAACAAAGACAGCTGGGATGAGATTATTTGCTCGAGTTGAACTGACGCATCCTGTGATACAATTGTTTATATGCACTCTGAAAAGAAATATTAAGGTAACTCTTGCCATACTTAAGATGCTAGATTAAGAATAATATTTGAATGGGTTACGGGATACGGGGAGCTCGTATTTAAACGTACCGACCAATCTGTTACAAAGCAGTACAGTCAGAGAGACATATGGGAAGGGAGCTGTATCGATAACACGAACACACCTTGGGGGAAACTAATTGACTGGATAAAAGGTAACGAAGGCAAACACGATGCAAAAACTGCAGAGAAGGCAGGACAGGACTCATACCTTCTCACACAGGCATACAGACAGGGATTGTGGAATGAGGAAAAATTCGGAAAGGAAACAGGAGAGAAATCGTCTCTAATAAACGAGGAGAAATGTCCTCACACCCTCGAGAGGGATGAGAACTCAGTGCTCGCGACACCAGCGAAACTCACAGATGTTGATCCACAGAATAAATATGGAAGTAACAGTAAATCACACTCTTGGGTACGTGGACAGAGTCCAGGGACTAATCGCACAAAAATTATGGATATCGAAAAAAAAATCCTTGACAAAGGGAAACCCTCACAATTCGAGAGAAAGGATGGAGAGATACATATGCAAACAAAAACATGTGAGACTGACAACTTCACAGATAGAGGGAGGAAAAATGTTAAAGTAAAGTCGACAGGACATGGTACACTAAGGGCAGAGGCAAAAACTGAAGGGAAATGGCAACACGAGCGACACGGCCCTGGGCGCGCACACAGAAAATGCACACCACTTAAACACAAGAGACACAGCACAGACCAAAGTGACAGATTGCCTGATGATAACTTGTTTGATGATGACGCTGTCAGCAATCAACTTTCGGAATACCTGTTCACCAGTAAAACCCTTAAGTTGATGGACAAGGCTCTAGTCAGAATTCCCGATTTTGACCCCCACAATAAGACTATGGATATCCACACACATATCGCGACAGTGGAAGAGGAGGCAATGATTAGAGGGCTGAGGAGACGGGATGAAAAAGCGAGTTTGTTGAAACGGACCTTACATAAAGAATCTATTCCATGGGTAAAGTCACTACCACACAAGGTTAGAAATGATTTTGAACAATTGAGCCTGGCAGTGATTCGGAAGTTTGGAGAATATTCGACACTCACTGAGGGTTTTATGCTGTAAAATCGATGACCCAGGGCATGGACCAAGATCCACGTGACTACCTCGTCCAATTTAAAAGAGCGTATTACGCAGGCGATGTGAATCAATACCACGAAGGGGATAAAATGTTCAAAATTATGTTTTTTGAATCCTTGAGCCCAGAGATTACAGAAAGGGTGAGAATGGTTTTGAATCCAGAAACCGCATCCTTACGCCGCATAGAGAGCAAGGCGTACATGGCATGGTTATACAGAGCTAAGAATCATAATTCGGATCCAGAACACAGGGAGAGGGATGAGGAACCCAGCCTCTCAGAGAGGAATAAAAATCACAGAGCAGTCCCACCATGCAGAGAGCAGCAGAAACGCACGCACACATGGCAAAATAACCCAGAGAGAGGTTGGCACGAGAATGAGAGCGGCACAAAGCCGAACATTCAGGAGAATCGCAGGAGGGGAGGTTCAGAGCAGAACCATACCAACACCCATGCCCACCATGCGCAAGGTCAAGATTACCCACAGGGATGGCGAAGTAACAATCCAGAAAAAATTTGGCACCCAAATGGAAAAAACACTGGGCCAAGGGTGCAGGAGAATCGTAGGAGGGAGAGATTCAGAGCAGAACCATATCAACACCCCATCCCACGACACACGCAAGGTTCAAATTACGCACAGAGATGGGAAGATAACCACCTAGCGGGAAGGTGTTACACATACCGCGGAGGTATGGGTGCGAACATTCACGAGAATCGCAGGATGGGAGGTCAAACACAATCGATCCAATTCCGACCAATTCCTCCACCGGCTATACCAGGAGGGAATAGAGGAATAACACAGAATACGGTCCAAATACGTGATGAACCATCCACAGTGATTGAGAGCGGGCAGCCCATACGCGCCACACCCGCCGAGGTGTTAAACCCGGCGCTCAATGTGAAATACAGGCAGGCTGCAAGTGACAGGGCGGGCAAAAACGTGGACAGTGCTCCCGTAAATGACGCGCGGATCGAATACAAGGACAGGGTTGCATTGAAGCGTGATCGGACAGTACAAAAACAGACAGCAGGGACACGCCCTGAGGAGCGCAGGCATGAGCCTTTGAATGGAAAATATCCAAGGGAAACCAAAAATTATGTGGATCGGAGTGCTAAAATGGAGACGAATGTCCATGACGTATCGGAATGGTGTTGAAATCCACACACTAGTAAAACAAAGAGGGCAACATTACGAGGGACAGAATTAAATCGACACACTGACTCGGCAAATGTGCATGTAATCGCAGAGAGAGCGAATGCCTCGAACCAAGGGTCAAAGTGGGTCAGGTGCGCGAATTCTGGTTATGTGCAGCACAATTTTTCACCACACACTCCCACGACACAGAGAGTGAGAGAGGAAACTACAAAAACGAACCCCGAAAACCGTGATCGAATTATCGAAGTGATAAGTGGTGAACGAGGCAACATGAGGAAGGTAACGCATAAATGCGTTCGAAACCGCTACCTAGCGTTTCCCAGGATTTAACAAAAACAAAAATGAATATTCGTCGGAGTCATGATGTATCAGAACCGATGTAACGCAATATCGATGTTTAACGCTTGTTTAATTTTCTTTGCTCAATTCAAAAATAACCATGTTAAGTTGTGACACGTACGCGCGCGTTGTAAGGAATAGCAGCAAAACTTGAGGACAATCGATGGTTCATGATGGAAGAAGGGTATACATATTTTTAAAAATAACCCGTGGCCATTTGACCACTGGTCATTTTTAAAAGGGCGGTATGTTGTATCCTAAACCTTCTTCCATAATTGAGATTAATAATATTTGATGATTTTTATATATTATCTTTTACTTGTTTTTTTTTAATGAGTGAAAAACACCAAGCGCAGCAAACTGCAAAACACCAGGTGTTGTTAAGTAATGAACCGGAGGAGGGCTAGGATGGCAGAATTTACAACCTTGCTTCGGGGAAGATGGGGCCTGATGAACGGGCACATGTCACCCGTGCAGGCGGCAGAGACAGTGGAGTGTCAGCCAGACATAGTTAAGGCAAAAGCCCAATCATCCTGCATGGTTTTAAAGTAACGTCAAAATTCGAAATTCAACAACAGAGTAGGCTAAATTATCGATCCTCGCGCTCGCTCAAATTGGAGACCAGGCTGCGAGCTACATCAATGAACCATTGCCCATTTGCTAATCCAATACTGAATGTTAATATTACTGAAGTCAAAACGAATTCTATGACCTCAGCACATGGGCAAATAATAGGGCAGTGTCGACTCAAAGGCAATGGAAGAAAACAGAGGCGCCTTTGTCTAAATCACAACCACAGAAAGCCAGGAATCATCACTGATTGTGTGTTCAGGAATTCCGAGCTAGTTAGAACACGTGCACAGGGGGGAGCTGATGTAAACAACCCTGCGCGTCTGGATGTGAGGGGGCCTTGGACCTGGAATCAAGAATAAACACTCCCAGAGCAGAAGGTTGGACAGGGGAGAGGTGATTTAAAAGAGGGTTGTATATCTCTCAAGGCACAAGACCCAATTGAGTAACAAGGCTGCGGGGGTCACCAGAAGTTCGCATTCGCCTAGTTAAGACAAAAAGCTCAATTATTCTGTATTGCTATTAAAGTAACGTTAAAGTCGGAATTTAACAACAGGGTAGGCTAAAGTTATTGATATTCACACCCACTCCAATTAAACCAGGCCACAAGTTACGCCTACTGAACCATCACCATCATTAAGTCAATATGAAATGTTATTTCCATACTTTAATACTTTCTATACAACTCGACCCGAAGCATATGACAATCAGAACCTTCCTAAGTCAAAATTGAATCGCACCCAGACAGGAGCGAATATATCATATATAAGGTTGAAGAGGGAAGGAAATTAAGAGCACGGCGAGCAGAGATAGGGTGGGGCAAAGACTGCGGGGCTATGAAATGCAACTTCGTGTCAGTAAAGCTCTGACAAACAAGTTAAGTTAAAGACATCACAATACATAATATCGGACATAACATCAATGTTAACGCTATTCACCGTAAGCTAAAGTAAACTTATGAAAAGCCAGGATAACGGGATGAATCACCACCAGGTCGAATATAATACATAATAAAAAAACGATGTTAAACCCAGGGTCGGAGAGAAAGGGGATCCCGGCCGTCTTTGTATCCCCGCAGCGCGGATAGGAGTGTGTATACGCTTGGGGAGGCACCTCCACTGGAGCCAAGCACCACGATGGGAAACGACAGACCTTAGGTTACATACAGAATCATAACTGTGAAATAGTAAGGGACAAATGTTAACTTAAAACTTTTTAACCATTTCTTTGTGCGCCGGGTCGGAGAGAGTGTTGCCCCTCCAGGTTGTGCAACACGAACAAAGACGCCTATGAGACGATTTGTAACGTCTGTGTTTTGGGTTCATGAAGAAGGCCAGACAAGAGATAATATTGAACCCAGACAGAGAGACGACCTCGAGGCAATTTGTAACGTCTGATTGTTTGCTCGTGGGTTTATGGAGGGAGTGTGACAACGGAATATATCGTGGGTGATGCACACAAGGACATACGGACGTACGGACACACACATGGACACACCTGCCTACGGACAGATCCTGACACAGCAAAATCGAAAGAAGTCCCGCCTTGTGGGCGGGATCCAGGGGGATTTTTCGGCATAAAGTAAAGGATCCTGAGCATTGGAAACCAGTGCGACGAGAGGGTCCACTCAGGAGCGCGACGGGAGGGTCGACTCAGGAACGAGTGCGACGGGAGGGTCCACTCAGAAGCTCGCCCGGGAGGGTCGACTCAGGAACGAGTGCGACCAGTGGGTCCACTCAGGAGAGCGACCAGCGGGTCCACTCAGGAGTGCGACCAGAGAGTCGACTCAGGAGCGAGGGCGACCAGCGGGCCGACCCAGGAGCGAGCTCGACCGGGAGGGTCGACTCAGGAGCGAGCTGCGACCAGCGGGTCGGCTCGACTCATCTTCAGCTCGTCAATCTCTGCTGCCGCCGGAGGTCTCCGCTGCCGCCGGTGGTGAGCGTCGCGACTTGGCGACGATCCCGCGCTGCACGCTACGAGCGAGTTGTGGGCGCCACCTACCGACCGGGTTCCGAACTGCGACAGCGTATCAACAGCCATCCGAGCCAATTCACCACGGTGACAGGGGAGCGCCTGATACGTATGACGCGCACCGCCCCTCACCACACGACCACCAGGCGTCTGTTTGACATAAAGAATCGACTCCGAACACTGACTATTCAAGACAACTCTTACCACTCAAACACACTCGAACCCATAAGTCATCCGTGGCTGGGAGGGCATCACAACGAGACCGAGTGATGGCCATCCGTCGTTATAGAGTATTCGTAATTTTTATCTTTAATATTTAGTGGGCTGTACTCTTAATCGCATTAATTCCCAACAGATCCATCAATACGAACTGATTCTTGGCACCTCCTTCCGTCGAGCCACACTCACGTGGGGAGTGGTGGCCCACCGGAGCCTTATCAGGTGATCTGGTCCCCAATTAGTAAACTTGGTATAAGATAACAATCTTCGGAAAAGGAACACCGTCGCAGGCCCTTACTCCGAGCCGTTCTGTGGTCAGATAACCTGCCGATGTATCTGTTGAGATTGGTGCCTTTAAGAATAGTAACTGTTTTGATTGTGGTTTTTTTTTATCGCCGTATAATCTTTCAAGTATCTTTCAGTCATAATCGCCGCACGTACTCGCATCCTCTACAGAATATTCAACTGTCCCGTGACCCAAGGTGTTAACAACGTGATAAGGGTTGCGTATGATCAATAAGGAGTGTGGTACTGCGTGAACAATATTGAGTATAATCATTCATTAACGTTAAGGTTTCTTAGCATAATATTTGCATGTTTTAACGACTCTCTCTCTCACTAACAACCATCGCGTTATGCGGGATCCATGTGCAGTTGTCCAAGTGAAATCAGACAATCGTTGATGATACTGTATTGATGCCGTGTTGACGTTCCGGGATTGAGAGTTCGCATACTATATCATAGTTAAGGTTGAATTAGTAATAAATTGATCAATACAGAAGTGGTTGTGTGATTCTTTCCTGAAATCTATGCATAAGATCTGCTTCTGCGTTGAGATTTGAACTTGGTGACCTTAATAAACACACTAATACATACTCAGTAAATGTTAAAGCGATAACGGGGTGAACCGGGGTCTGGTTATCATAACGACTTGCATTATCATAATTACACCCACTCGCATAATTAATACGATTACCTCTCGAATTGGCATAATTAAAATGTGCGTAATTACATAAATTAACATATTTCCGGGTAATTACACATTTGGCCAAATTTCATTTAATTATTATTATTTCCACTGAATATTCATAACCCACATATACAACATAATAATTTCACCCACGCACGCATACAACCTAACAAATTTTCATACCCAACATATACAACATAAGGGAAGTGGGCCAAAGGTGACAGAAGGGACACGTGGTGTATGGCCCAGAACCTTCTGGGGTGTGGCCGAGGGCAGAGCCAGGCCACGCTGGGGGTATAAAAGGGAGGTCCCGAGGCTGCATCGGGCTGTCTACTGGAATGGGACCTGCCGTGCTACGTCTTCCCCTGGGTCTTCGGTCTTCGTGATCGGCATCGTGGGTCAGGCAGTGTGCCGACTGACCTGACCCGTTTATATAGTTATCCCGTGATGATTACAGGTTATGTAGTTATCCCGTGGTTACTGGTTATGTAGTTACCCTGTTGTGTTTGTAGAATAAACGTGTTGCCTACTGAGTTAGTGTATTTATCAGTGAACCCATTACATACACAACGGGCATCGTTAGTCAGGATCGAACCCACGACCTCCTGCATACCAGGCAAGGGGGATAAAACTCGTCACTGCGGTGCCCCACGTTCACTGCACGTCAGTAAAAAGCCTCACTTTACAAAACACTTTCAATGGAAGTGTAGCCGGGTATGAGCTTACATGTGATTAATCACACGTATAAGTGTGCACTCTGCTCATAGCTACGGGTAGGCAGATGTTTTTTTATTATTTAAGTGAATGCCAACGGTGATCAGCGATTGGACCACGAGTCCCCCACGTCCAAAGCAATTTAGATTTGCGCGGACTTCGTGCTGGTGAACTGCACATGTGACATTAGCTCAGGCCCGGAGTAATGTTCTTGTAGGCCTTAGGAACGTCTATTTTGTAGGCCTTCAGTGATAATTTTCTACACTTGGTACTGCTGCTGCCCATGTTAATACCGCCATTGCCACGTCACTCCACTTGCTTCACGCATACTTCGTCCAGTTGCAGCTGGACAAGATGTCGTTACTGTTGACAGGTTCATTATTTAGTCTGTACCCTCATTTGATTTGAGCGCGTTGTGTGCAACAGATAACCAGATTTAATTTGAAACACTGCGTCTATCCTTGCTATATTAATATATTTATTCCAGAAGACATCTTGGTTACAGTTTTTGAATCATACAAACATCACCAAAAAAAATATGGTAATTTTTTTTTCGGAGGCCCTTTACTTTATTAGGCAGAGTCGGAACTGCCTTTGATAATACGGCCCTGCATGAGCTCCAGTCATATATAACTTACACTGATATGACTTGAATGTCAATCGACTGACAGGAAATAGGTAATGTCATACTGTTTGGTTCTTTCGGTAAAGTCACCTAGTTGAAAATAAAATAAAACAATCACGATGTTTTGGTGGCAACACAAGCGGTCGTCATCTTGATGACGACCGCTTGTGTTGCGATCGAAACGTTGTGATTTGTTTTATTTTATTTCTAACTACGTGACTTTACCGAAAGAACCAAAGCGTATGGATTCCTGCAGCCACGAAAGCTTCAAATCAAGATTTAGGTAGTGTCAATTAACTTTGAATTTAGCTATTAGTGGTAATGAAGTATGAATATTTTTAGACTTTGATATGAACTTTAATTTCAATACATATAACATCATACCTGTCAACCCATACGATTTACCAGTGTTCTTGTACAGGAATTAAAAAAATATTTATGATGTAGAAATGTTATGTTCTTTCTTCTAAAAAAGAATAGAATCTTAAATGAGCAGTTTCCGATGGGTACGGCTTTAAACATGAGAAGTTGAATCAAAGTTGTCAAAATTAATTTTTTTTGCGGAATTTTTTTAGTGTCTGATCGTAGATAAAAGTTGTAAACAAAACTTATCATAATTATTATATTGAAATATTTTGCCTGGCGAAGACAGCTTCATGAACTCGTAAAATAACCTATCAACATCAAAACACAACATGACGTAACATCAATACAACAACGATCTGACGTAACAATATCAACGTCAACATCAACACTATTCATTCTCACCAACATCGACAATGCCACGACGTGCAAACATGAGTTCGATGCCACGGATAGCATGGGTGTTGCATTGATATCTGAACAATAGATGGCTCCCTCTTCTCCCCTCCATTTAACCACCAACTCAAAGATACAGATCCCCCGTGTAGCCTCTAACAGACTGTTGGGGCAAGAGCAGTTACTAGCGAGCACCTATGAAGTCAAGCACAAACACAAAGGGGAGTTGTATGGCCAAAACCGTGCCCGGCCGCCTTTGTCTCCCCATACTGATATTTTTGCTTCACTGCAGGAACTCATTAAAGGCTGAGTCAAGCTAGGGGAGGCCCAAAACTGGTCAAGATATTAGTCACTGATGCTGGCCGTGAACGGGAATTGAACTTGAGTCGTCGGGTTTGTAGGGCCGCACACTAAACACTAAACTACCACTCCCGTACATAGGAACACACACACATTGCTATGTACATAAGCAGCTTGTGTTCGTACATCCATATTGCAGTAAATACACAAAAAGACACAAATCCCCTTATAACCTTGGGGCAAGTGCTCGTAGTGAGTAACGCCTATGAAGGAGATCGGTGGACAACACCGCACTCATACACACGCAAAGTGCTTGCCACAAATGAACCACAATACCTCGCTGATCTCATCAAGAAGCATAAAACATCAAACGAACTCAAGTCAACCTCGCAGTAGCGGACTTTGGATAGCAATCGAACAAAGATGGTCACCGCATCACACGCTTTCAGATGCTATTTAAACTACACGACACCATATACTACACCAATATACACGACACTATACACTACACTGTAGACTACACTTTTGGCTAGCCATCGAATAGTGAGAGGTCACCGCATCGCGCGACTGCAGCCATCTGGAACGCTCTTCCTTCCGATATCAGGAAGGCACTGGAGCTATGCACTTTTAAATCAAATAGGTTGACGACTCATTGCTTTAGAACTGCTTTCGTCTTTAGTTTGTTGTCCTTCCCTGCACCACCGATGAGCACGGTTGGCTATGTACGGTGCCAAAGAAGTTCAACACACGTACATAAAACATACATACAACATACATACGGACGCGCAGCTCTCGTTTTGTCTGCGCTCGCGTCTTGCTCCAAGCTGCAGCTCCTTCGCGATAGCCGCTGTGAGCCACGGCGTGCGGTCGAGCCAGATGCGTCACTCAGTCGGTGAGAAATTCCATTTCCTTTCAGGGAAAATCGCCGTGTTGTTATATACCACAGCCACGAGCAGGGCTGTGTGTGAGCGAGTGTGCGTGTGTTTTGGGGTGAGCGGTCGTGTAGTGGTTAGCGTGCTGCGCTACTACCCCGACGACCACAGTTCGATTTCCGTTCACGGCCACCACCCAGTGATGATTTTTTAACCGGTCCTGGGCCTCCCCTAAATCTATTCATCCTTAAATGAATATCTGGTGTGGTGTGTAAACATCGCCACGAGGGTAACAAAGGCGGTCTTCATAAGGTAGCCACGTCGTTTCTAAAAATACATCTACATAGCTCAGTGGGCTTTACCTGGTAAATTGTTTCGTTTAGTACTATACTCTTGGATTCGTTTAGCAATGGTTATGAGCGCAGTGGCTGTCAGAGCTGCACTCTCACCTGGTGAACTAAACCCAGAAGCCACAAGCCACGCGCGCGGGTCGAACCCAGGTCATGGCCGTGCCCGGTCATGCGTGCACGGAGATGTGTTTGGAGCCACATTTATATCCTGATAACATAATAATCGACAAATGTTCTCATTCAAAACATGAGACTATGTTCATAAGTAATAGCAAATGCACTCGCTCGTTGTCTCTTAATTTATACACGGGCAGTCCTCCACTTACGAATGGGTTCCGTTCCTGAGAGCCGTTCGTAAGTGGCACGTTTCGTAAGTCGGAACACAATGTACTGCATTTAAATGCACATATGGTCAGTGTTCTACAATGAGTTACGGTTCAACAACAAAAAAGGGAAGCATTGCAAAACTCATAAATAATAATAAATATTGTACATTTCCACGTAATAAGTAACATAGAATATAATAAGTAAAAATGTTCACCTCCGATTAACACGGTTCGCTACATATGGTGGGAAAGAAGCTGGCTTGCTTGTCGGAAGGGGCGTACCGAGTCCCCACAATTGTGTAGTGGTTGACTTCACACGGACGACTTCTTCTTTTCTCCGACGCCACTTTTATTACAAAACCCTTCGCAAGCAACACCCGTAAGTTCAGCGCGTTTCTCTGCTCTCCGCCGCTCCTCTCCCGTCTCTCGCTTTCTTTGTCCTCAGTCACTGTCTCTCGCTATCTCCCGCTGTCTCTCGCTATCACTGTCGCTCTCCGTCTCTCCTTGTCACTGTCCCTCTGTCTCCCCTTGTCTCTCCTTGCCTCTGTTCCTCTATGTCTCCCCTGTCTCTTCTTGCCTCTGTCTCACTCTGCTCTGTCTTACTCTGCTCTGTCTTACTCTGCTCTGTCTTACTCTGCTCTGTCTCACTCTGCTCTGTCTCTCACTTCCATGGTTCCTAGTTTCTACTGCTAGCCTGTTCTATCTCTCATGTCTTCTCTACGCTTCTCCCCGTCTTTTCTCCGACCCGCTCCGTCCAACCCCAGCAACAACTCAACTCCGCTTTCACGTCCCCGACTATATCCCCGTCCTCGTTAACTATCAATTATCTTATTGGTTCTTTCGGTAAAGTCACGTAGAAGGGAAGTAATAAAATAATAAACACAATAATAATTCTCACGACGTTTCGGCCACAACGCAAGCAGCCGTCCTCAGGTGAAAACCAGGTCCGTCGAGGCGACAGAGTCTGAATGAAACAGCACACGAGCTTGGAGCATATATATAAGCTGGGCGCCTTGACAAAGGAATTTGCATATCAAGAGGAAGTTAGCATATTTATGGGAAATGCAGGAATGTGATTAGTACTGCATATGCATGTGCATTATGCAGGATTAACAGCATCAAAGGGAGCTGCAGTTGCTGCTGCTGCTGCTGCAGTTGCTGCTGCTGCTGCAGTTGCTGCTGCTGNAGTTGCTGCTGCAGTTGCTGCTGCTGCTGCAGTTTCTGCTGCTGCTGCAGTTGCTGCTGCTGCAGTTGCTGCTGCTGCTGCTGCAGTTGCTGCTGCAGTTGCTGCCTTATCCATTTTAATATAACACTGTATTATTCTACCCACCCTAATGTGTATCACACTGCTATATATTTACTATACAATTACGACACCATACATTACTCTGCACACTGCACCAAGCATACAAATGCCACACTATCTGCGACTATACACTGTACCATTGACCGCCGTGTCAATGGGTGAGTGGTGGAGGGGAAACTTGCAGCGGAGCAAAGAATCCATTCCCTGCGGAGAATGCAATGACAGTGAGTGGAACGCGGTCTGAAAGTCACCGTAAACGTGAACACAATCAGTTAAGATCCGAAATGGTTTATTACGTCCTTCCAATGATTGCTAAGCCAGAATCCATCTTCTCGGTTGAAATTGTCTCTGTGTTTGTATATGTGGATCGCCTCATGAACGAATCTCTCATGATAGCCAGATGGCTTGCAGAGAACCTCTGTCTTGGAGAAGTCAATGTCATGTGAGCCCACTGAATTGTAACAGTGATCTGCCACGGCTGAGGTGTTTGTCCTACCGTGTTTCAGGTCTGCTTTATGTTCACGAATGCGGTCCGAGACATGTCGTTTGGTTTCTCCAATGTAACTGCTACCACAGAGGCAACTTAGTTTGTAGACGCCAGGGTACTGTATGTCTGGAACTACATCTTTTACAGACGGGACCAGATCACGGATTTTATGTACTGTGTTGAATCGGACCTGGATCTTGTGTTTAATCAGGAGTTTGGAGATCTTTTTTGTGACCCCAGCAATGTAGGGTAAGGTGATGGTCTTGAAAGGCTCCTCAACAGGATCCTTCTTGATGGTTGGAGTGATGGCGATCCACATATAGTCATATACAAACACAGAGACAATTTCAACCGAGAAGATGGATTCTGGCTTAGCAATCATTGGAAGGACGTAATACACCATTTCGGATCTTAACTGATTGTGTTCACGTTTACGGTGACTTTCAGACCGCGTTCCACTCACTGGCATTGTATTCTCCGCAGGGAATGGATTCTTTGCTCCGCTGCAAGTTTCCCCACACCACTCACCCATTGACACGACGGTCAATGGTACAGTGTATCGTGGCAGATAGTGTGGCATTTGTATGCTTGGTGCAGTGTGCAGAGTAATGTATGGTGTCGTAATTGTATAGTAAATATATAGCAGTGTGATACACATTAGGGTGGGTAGAATAATACATAGTGTTATATAAAATGGATAAGGCAGCAACTGCAGCAGCAGCAGCAACTGCAGCAGCAGCAGCAACTGCAGCAGCAGCAGCAACTGCAGCAGCAGCAACTGCAGCAGCAGCAACTGCAGCAGCAGCAACTGCAGCAGCAGCAGCAGCAACTGCAGCAGCAGCAGCAACTGCAGCAGCAGCAGCAGCAACTGCAGCAGCAGCAGCAACTGCAGCAGCAGCAGCAGCAACTGCAGCAGCAGCAACTGCAGCAGCAGCAACAACTGTAGCTCCCTTTGATGCTGTTAATCCTGCATAATGCACATGCATATGTAGTACTAATCACATTCCTGCATTTCCCATAAATATGCTAAATTCCTCTTGATATGCAAATTCCGTTGTCAAGGCGCCCAGCTTATATATATGCTCCAAGCTCGTGTGCTGTTTCATTCAGACTCTGTCGCCTCGACGGACCTGGTTTTCACCTGAGGACGGCTGCTTGCGTTGTGGCCGAAACGTCGTGAGAATTATTTTATTGTGTTTTATTATTTTATTACTTCCCTTCTACGTGACTTTACCGAAAGAACCAAGAAGATGAATCCCTGCAGTCACAAAAGCTTTAAATCGAAATTTAACCGCCTCTACGGGGAGGGTTTCCACATAACTTTGAGATCCTTTAACAAGCTCCGGGATAAGAAGGCTCAGCTAATCGAGTCTCTCACCTTTCTGAAGAGATGCCGCGACTCTAAGGTAAT
The DNA here is from genome assembly GCA_018977245.1 of Lethenteron camtschaticum. Classification (NCBI taxonomy): domain Eukaryota; kingdom Metazoa; phylum Chordata; class Hyperoartia; order Petromyzontiformes; family Petromyzontidae; genus Lethenteron; species Lethenteron camtschaticum. The sequence continues at coordinate 70,503 of WFAB01001391.1, read as the reverse complement.
TCCAAACGCATTTACACTAACATCTGCTGCTGTAACTTCTAATGCTAAACGAATTCTGTCTAGAACTAGCTTAGCTCTTATCTCAGAGAAAATCAGACTTACGCGCACCGATCTAGATCAGTTAGACAAGACACTCTACAAATCACACTTATCTTTGAGTGCAACAATCTCCACATGGATATGTAGTAAAATGACATTCCTGCATGTCGACCAAATGTAATGACAACTTGATTTCCAAATTCGATCGCCTCTCAAACAAGAAACCGGACCCACACATTGAAAAGCTAGATGTTAACAAAGTCGTAATTAATCGCAGTAACAGTTCTATTTCTGAAGGCCTGAAATCCGTTTTAGCTAAAGGACTAAACTTTGCAGTCACACCTAGATACATACCAGTTAATGATATAATTGCTAGAGTAGATGTAGCTCTCAAGGACCTGAGTCACATCGCTGCAGACGTAGCAAGATCTGAAATCTCTGCAACCCTCAAAAACGCAAAGATGCCAGCTAGCAACATCAGCAAAGATGAGCGTTTTGAATTAGCTCAATTAAAAAAGTGGGATGACATTGCCATCCTCTCAGCCGACAAAGGCAATGCCACTGTCATCATGGACAAAACAGAATACAACAACAAAATCCAAGAACTACTCAACGATGGCAGCTATACAAAAATAAAAAGAGACCCCACCAACAGCCTCGTCTCTAAAACCAAGCATATCATTTCTGATTCAACCGCATTAATTGATCAGACCAAACAGTTCTCGTTGAAACCTTCTGCAGCCAGGCCACCAAGATTATACGGCTTGCCAAAGATACATAAAGAAGATACACCTCTTCGTCCATTGTCTCTACTATCAACTCCCCCACCTGTAAACTGGCTCGTTTTTTGTGTGAAATCCTACGGCCTTTCACTGGAAAAAACCACCTCTGTGGTACTAAACTCTACTGACCTGGTATCGACAATCAAGGGGATTGCCCTGTCCCCAGACGACCTGCTTGTCAGTTTTGATGTGGTTTCCTTATTCACCAAAGTTTCTGTACCTGACACCATCGCAAGCATTGAAGACTTGGTTCATCAAGGACTGAATGCTGGGGTACCCCCCCTGGTGAGACACTGCTTAACCAATACATACTTCACCTGGAATGGAACTTTCTACAAGCAAACTGAGGGCACCCCAATGGGCTCCCCCTATCTCCGGTTGTAGCCAACATCTTCATGGAGAAATTTGAGACTGACGCCATCAAGACTGCCACTCTATGCCCGACCTTATGGAAGAGGTACGTAGATGACACTTTTGTCATCTGGCCACATGGCCGGCCTGCTCTAGACCAATTTCTCGACCACATCAATTCCATACACCCAGCCATCAGATTCACCATGGAAGTCGAAAAAGATGGCAAGCTACCCTTTTTGGATGTCCTAATTAAAAGGAGACCTGATGGTTCAATGAGCCACTCTGTCTACAGGAAAGCCACCCATACGGATGCTTACCTAAAACCGGATTCCCACCACCATCCATCCCAGAAGAATTCCCTCATCAAGACTCTATACCATAGAGCCCAATGCATTTCCGACCAGGAACACATTGGCAGTGAACTCAAACACGTACACCAAGCTCTTAAGGCTAATGGTTACTCCGACTACACAATCCGCAAGGCCATCACTCCAACCATCAAGAAGGATCCTGTTGAGGAGCCTTTCAGGACCATCACCTTACCCTACATTGCTGGGGTCACAAAAAAGATCTCCAAAATCCTGATTAAACACAAGATCTAGGTCCGATTCAACACAGTACATAAAATCCGTGATCTGGTCCCGTCTGTAAAAGATGTGGTTCCAGACATACAGTACCCTGGCGTCTACAAACTAAGTTGCCTCTGTGGTAGCAGTTATATTGGAGAAACCAAACGACATGTCTCGGACCACATCCGTGAACATAAAGCAGACCTGAAACACGGTAGGACAAACACCTCAGCCGTGGCAGATCACTGTTACAACTCAGTGGGCTCACATGATATTGACTTCTCCAAGACAGAGGTTCTCTGCAAGCCATCTGGCTACCATGAGAGATTCGTTCATGAGGCGATCCACATATACAAACACAGAGACAGTTTCAACCGAGAAGATGGATTCTGGCTTAGCAATCATTGGAAGGACGTAATAAACCATTTCGGATCTTAACTGATTGTGTCACGTTTACGGTGACTTTCAGACCACATTCCACTCACTGGCATTGTATTCTCCGCAGGGAATGGATTCTTTGCTCCGCTGCAAGTTTCCACTCACCACTCACCCATTGACACGACGGTCAATGGTACAGTGTATAGTGGCAGATAGTGTGGCATTTGTATGCTTGGTGCAGTGTGCAGAGTAATGTATGGTGTCGTAATTGTATATGCTGCTGCAGTTGCAGCAACTGCAGCAGCAGCAGCAACTGCAGCAGCAACTGCAGCAGCAGCAGCAACTGCAGCAGCAGCAGCAACTGCAGCAGTAGCAACAACTGCAGCTCCCTTTCATGCTGTTAATCCTGCATAATGCACATGCATATGTAGTACTAATCACATTCCTGCATTTCCATAAATATTCTAAATTCCTCTTGATATGCAAATTCCTTTGTCAAGGCGCCCAGCTTATATATATGCTCCAAGCTGTGTGCTGTTTCATTCAGACTCTGTCGCCTCGACGGACCTGGTTTTCACCTGAGGACGGCTGCTTGCGTTGTGGCCGAAACGTCGTGAGAATTATTTTATTGTGTTTTATTTTTATTATTTTATTACTTCCCTTCTACGTGACTTTACCGAAAGAACCAAGAAGATGAATCCCTGCAGTCACGAAAGCTTTAAATCGAAACTATCAATTAATCAAGCAGCGTTCCTAACAACGCTCCGCGTCCCTGGCATCCGTCGTAATTGCCACCATCTCCCATCGTCGCGGCGCCACTCTTCCCCTGACCACAACAACCGCCAATCACCGCCATGCATTTTAAGCAACCCAATGAGCTATCTCCCTTTTTGCCGTTAACCCCACGCCGCACCTGTTTGACCCGACACGACCCCATTGTCCATAACTCGCGCGTCTTTATAATCCTCCCCGTATGTGCGCATTAGTCCACTACACATTTATATCCTGATAACATAATAATCGACAAATGTTTTCTTTCAAAACATGAGACTTTGTTCATAAGTAATAGCAAATGCACTCGCTCGTTGTCTCCTAACTGATACACGGGCAGTCCTCCACTTACAAATAGGTTCCGTTCCTGAGAGCCGTTCGTAAGTGCCACGGTTCGCAAGTCGGAACACAACAATGAACTTCATTTAAATGCACATATGGTCTGTGTTCTGCAATGAGTTACGGTTCAACAACAAAAAAAGGAAGCATTGCAAAACTCATAAATAATAATAAATATTGTACATTTCCACGTAATAAGTAACATAGAATATAATAAGTAAAACATGTTCACCTCCGATTAACACGGTTCGCTACATATGGTGGGAAAAAGCTGGCTTGCTTGTCGGAAGAGACGTATCGAGTCCCCACAATTGTACGCACGCACGCACACACAGACACACAGAACGACAACGATCCCCCGTGTAGACTTACAGACTGTTGGGTCAAGTGCTGTAGCGAGCAGCACTGTAAACAGACACACACGGAGACAAAGACACACACAAAGATTACCCGTGTAGCCTGTGAGTGACTGTTGGGGAAGTGCTGTTAGCGAGCAGCACCTATGAAGGCCGGCACTGCGCACGAGTGGGTGGGTGGTCATCACCACACCCGGGCGCCTTTGACTCCCCATGGCGATGTTTACACACCGCAGCAGGTACATATTTGAGGCTGAGTCGACCTAAGGCATGCCCAGATACCCATTCAGATTGTCCGTGGTGTTGGTCGTGACGGGGAATGTTGTGAGATGACTTTCCAACACAAGGGTGTATTGAAGCAGAAATGCGCTTACATGGTTTGTTCACAAGCCAATTATATTAATTTGCTATGCCGGGTGGAGGGTGTGTACGACACACATTTTACTTACGCGGTCTGATCCAAAATATAAACTTTGAATCAAGATTTTGGTCATGGCAGCCCACACCTTGACTCATATCAACATTCATAATTAGACTTTAACTCCTCGCTCACAGACTGAGTCAGCTGGGCCCCACAGTGGCAAGATGTTAACTATATCGCCTGCTATGCAGTAGGATGTGGTTCGATTCCGACCCTGACTTCACAGTGGCTAGGAAATGTTATATACCCCACTGGTATACAGGTCGTGGGTTCGATCCCGATCCCTTCCCTGACGCTGTATATTTGGAGTTTGCGTGTCTCTCTCATAGTGGTCACGTGGATTTTCTCTGGGGCCTCCTGTTTTTTCCTCCACATTTAGAAAATGCGTTTAAAGTATTTGGCTGTGATATATTTCCACATGATACGCCACTTTGTTGAGCTATCATTTGTGGCCAGGTCGCTTTGAAAAAGAGCTATCTAGCTCAGTGGGCCTTACCTGGTAAAGTTAAAACAGCCTTCTCTGTGTGTCTTGGTGGGACACTGAGCCAGCCAGCGGCCCATTTTATCAACGTGGACACATTGTGGTCAACAACTCGCAAAGGGTATTTAAGAGTTTTCTATCTCAAAGGACACAATGATGATTATCATCAATGAGCAACCTTGGTTAATCCACTACTGGGATGATGAAGGCCCTCCACAACCCATCGACAGCTTCTCAAACGACCTGGTGCAGAGCATCACATCGTTGAAATGTTACCTTTGTAGAGAGGCGGACTTTCCACCAGAGTAGTCCAATCGTAGGCAAGGGAGTGGGTGACCGCACTGGGAGCCTACTAAAGGCTGTATGGAAGCGATAAGGGGGCTTTAAAAATAAACATCTGAGTCCAGGCTTCCACTGAAAACCGCGAGTTTACGAATACAGCGGAGTGGTCTGTGGCTCACTGTACACCTTCAGATCGCTAGGAGACGTCATGACTGCCTGCTGCTTTACTCTCTGAGATGACATTTATTTTGTTTATAACTTTTGTAAAAAAAAGACGAATATAACATTCATAAAACACAGCAATCCCTCGCGATGAGTTTAGTTCCTGCGAAAGGACGTCGTAGGCAAAACCGCGGTTGGTAAAGTACAGGGGGCCTCTGCGGTAATACGTGTATGATGTTTAACGTCTTTTGCACCATACATGGCCCACTGTGCTAATCGGAGGTGCAGTATTAAGTCTATGGGCAGTGTTAGTCTCTGGGCAGTGTTAATCTATGTGAAGTGTTAGTCTATGGGCAGTGGTAGTCTATGGGTAGTGGAAGTCTATGGGTACTTTTAGTCTATGGGTACTGTTAGGCTATGGGTAGTGTTAGTCTATGGGTAGTGTTAGTCTATGATTAGTATTGAGTCTATGGGAAGTGTTAGTCTATGGGAAGTGTTAGTCTATGAGGAGTGTTGAGTCTTTGGGTATTATTAGTCTATGGGTAGTGTTAGTTTTTGGGTAGTGTTAGTCTATGATTAGTGTTGTGTCTATGGGTAGTGTTAGTCTATGGGTTGTGTTAGTGTATGGGTAGTGTTGAATCTATGTTTCGTGTTAGACTATGGGTAGTTCAGAAGTGTTAGAGAATGGATACCACAAAGCTACCTCACATATCCCTTTGAGTGACATCTTTACTACAACATAAACTATTTATTTTACCAGGTAAGGCCCCACTGAGCTACGTAGCTCTTTTTCAGACGCGACCTGGCTACCACAAATTATAACGCACAAAGTGGCTCATCGTCACGTGGAGATTTATTAAAGCAGCCAAATATTCTCTGAACGTGTGACATTGATCCTGAATGTGGAGGTAAAAACCGGAGGAGCCCGGAGAAAACCCACGACCAAGGAGAGAGAGAGACACGCAAACTCAAAATATACATCAGCAGGTGTCAGGGTTGGGATCGAACCCACGACTACCTGTATGCCAGGCGAGGTAGGTAACATCTCCTAGCCACCGTGGATGTCTCCACGCGCTCTGGGCATACGCCGGTAATGTTCATTGCGTCGAAGCCGCATCCATGATTTTTAATTCTCAGAGATTGAATTCAGCCCAACTCAGTGCAGAATAAACTTTAACGTGATCAGTATTTTAATATATTTTATCACCATAGCCTTTTATTATTTATTTGTTATTCATGATATCTTTCTTTATTATTGTCTTATTATTTTAATACCTCAGTTTCCATTGCAATTTCACCTGTGCGGGGTACAATATTTGAGTTGCAGTGTAAAGGGGGAAATGTTCACGTCTGAATGTATTCAAGATAGGCTGGACATTTCGACAAACGCATGAACAAAAAAACACAAAATTCCCTGGACAGTAGTTCCCTCATTTAACGTTTTTAATCTGTTCCATGAAAACTAACTGTTAATCGAAATAACTGTGAATAGCCGTTAATGAATTACTACCCAGGCTGCCTCACACACGCTCGAATTACACACTATGCCGACACTTTCCCACACACACAGAAATCACACCACATGGATCCTCTGTACTAACGTTTATTGATGGCGTGTCTATAGCAAGCCCTGGGCAGTCCGAGTAAATACCACAGAGCAGTGCCTAGCCTATCCCTATTCAATCCCTCAGTGCACTCTCCCCCCTACTTCTCACCTCGCAAACGCACTCACGGTGTCTCACGGACACGGTGGGAGTCGGAGGGACGAGGGTACGGGAGGTCTCTGCCTGGGTCGAGTTGTAGCTGCACTCGCCAGCATCCCTCGGACACTGCGAGCGGCTCGGAGTCCGACCGGGTGGCTCAATGGCTGCAGAAGCACTCACTCACGTCTTTTTTCCATCCCTCCTCTCATGCCCTCGGAATCCAAAAATCCAGGGTCACGTGGTATTATCCTGCGCGGCCAATCGGGCGCCTACCTTTCGATTTTACATCGATGCCCCGCCCTTACCTGACGTGTTGCTCTCCATTGCGCCCTAATCCATTGTCTACGCGCCCGTCCTCCCCATCCGGACCCAACCGGTTTGATCGGGGCAGCCGTCCCACGGAATACACAACCTCAATCGACTCAGGAATTTCCCTCCCACCTCCTCTCAGGCGCTGCTTGCTGGGTGTTTTACCCCGAGGCCCCATCTCCCTGTGCTGGAAGTGTTCTCATTGTGGTTTGCCCGGTGAGCTTCGTCGTGCCCATACAATTCTAAGCTAATTCACGGGGCCGCAATGCAATTTAGCCTGGGGGGGGGGGGGGNCGGCCAATCTCCTGGCACTGGAAAACCGTGGAACATCCCCGCTAGGGGCCCCTCGGGTAAAAACCCATGGTATCAGGTGACCCCCACGAGACCCTACGTGGGTGCGTGTCTCTTTAGTGGGGATGTGCGTGCGTTTGTGTGGAGGGGTGCGGAGGGATAACAGTGCCGGCGGAGTTGCTCCGTTGCTGTGGCAACACTGTTGGTGCTGCTGGTGGAGGATGGGGAGACTCCATGTTGACTGCCGTGTTCGCTGCATTGAGCGGTGGGAGCAGCTTGGCTGCGATGGGGAACGGTGGGTCAATAATGAATGATGTGTTGAAGATGATACATTATTTCGATTTAAAGCTTTCGTGACTGCAGGGATTCATCTTCTTGGTTCTTTCGGTAAAGTCACGTAGAAGGGAAGTAATAAAATAATAAAAATTAAACATAATAAAATAATTCTCACGACGTTTCGGCCACAACGCAAGCAGCCGTCCTCAGGTGAAGAACATGTCTGTCGATAAGACAGAGTCTAAATGACACGTCTTAGGCTTGGAGTGTCTATTTAAGCTGTGAGGGAGGAGGAAGAGAGCCTTGACAAAATAATTTGCATTTGAAGAGGAATTTAGCATATTTATGGGAAATGCAGGAATGCGAATAGTGCTAATTGTGAAATGCGTGGGAGGTGGGCGGGGGTTTTCAAAGTCATATTATGCCATGCATTATGCAGGATTAGCAGCATCAAAGGGAGGGGCAGGGGCAGGGGCAGCACCAACAAAGGGAAGGAATGTGAATAGTATGCAGCTGCAGCAACCAAACAACCACGTAAAAAACTAAAGTATAAACTACATAGTATCATCAGTATGCCAAATACACTCTGAATAAGCTGAGCTACCAACCTTAAGTAATACATTACAATTCTAGGTCGCAAAAATATAATATGCTTCCAGCTAAACTTTTTAAACTTTTTCCTTACATCACATGGGTAATACATTACAATTCTACGTCGTAAAAATAATATAATATGCTACACCGTACTATATACTGCCATAGACAAACCCAACATTAAATTACATACTGTATTGCTATAAACCACCTTATACATTGTTATATTACACTATGCATTATTCTACCCACCCTAATGTATATCACACTGCTATATATTCACTATACAATTACGATACTATATATTACTTTGTACATTGTATTAAGCATATAAATGTTATACTATTTGTTATTATACACTGTACCATTGACCGTCGTGTGAAAGATACTAAGAGGCAGCAACGAAATATGACAATGGGAGAGTAGCAGAGCAAAGAATCCATTCCCTGCGGAGAATACAATGCCAGTGAGTGGAACCGGTCTGAGAGTCACCGTAAACGTGAACACAATCAGTTAAGATCCGAAATGGTTTATTACGTCCTTCCAATGATTGCTAAGCCAGAATCCATCTTCTCGTTGAAATTGTCTCTGTGTTTGTATATGTGGATCGCCTCATGAACGAATCTCTTATGATAGCCAGATGGCTTGCAGAGAACCTCTGTCTTGGAGAAGTCAATGTCATGTGAGCCCACTGAATTGTAACAGTGATCTGCCACGGCTGAGGTGTTTGTCCTACCGTGTTTCAGGTCTGCTTTATGTTCACGGATACGGTCCGAGACATGTCGTTTGGTTTCTCCAATGTATCTGCTACCACAGAGGCAACTTAGTTTGTAACAGAGTCCTGTGAAAATCATCACAAAACGCCTCTATCCTCATCATATCGACCACTAAGGTTAAACAATTACAGTCTTTTGTGGAGGATGGGCTACAGTCCGGATCGCCGTACTGATGGTGCATGGCGTGAAGGCGTGTGAGGCGTAAATATCCTGGGTTGTTGAATATGTAGTTTGTTCATGAAGCCAAACAGATATATAAACACAGACAAAACTTTAATCGAGAAGATGGATTCAGATTGAGTAATCATTGGAAGGATGTGATAAACCGCGCCGAGTTTTAAGTGCTGTGATTTTCACTCACCCACCCAGTTGTCGTCGTCCGATTACTAATTCGAGCTCCTTTACTTGCTAATTTCTCCATTCTGGTAAAAATATACACGTTTATCAGCGTATTCTGTTACTGTTTATGTATAGTAAAATGTAGGCGACGTTACACATACATGTGTTCCTCTCTATCTTTCACTGAAATTCCAAATGTGCACTTTGACATTCTTCTTTGCACGGTTTCCAGTCTCTGTTCCTTATTTTTTGTCAGTTTTCCAAAATCACTCCAACCTCCTCTTGTCCACAACTAAGGCAGCTTTGACTTTGTCTATTTTTAAATCCTTTATATTAAGTTCGCTTGTTTGCTTACGACCGTGCAAATCTTTCGGTCGTTTTTTAACCACTTCCCGTGATCCAATCGAGCTGACATTTTCCACACAGACTCGTTGTGCGTGACAATTAATTTCGTGAAATTTTTTTTCCAAAATTTTACACTTTTTAGGACAAAAATATTATATTTAATTAACAATTGCTTAATGGTGCAATGCAATCATCTGACCCATAGGTGGCAGCCATCTCAAGCCAGAGGACGAGAGGACTCTAGCCGCCACGCATATAAAGGATTTAAAACTTTGTTTTTAAATCCTTTATATTAAGTTCGCATGCTTGCTTGCTTGCGTGCTTGCTTGCGACCGTGCAAATCTTTCGGTCGTTTTTTAACCCACTTCCCGTGATCCAATCAAGCTGACATTTTCCACACAGACTCGTTGTGCGTGACAAATAATGTTCGTGAATTTTTTTTTCCAAAATTTTACACTTTTTAGGCAAAATTTTTTNATTACATTATTCAAATAGAACTCATTCATGGCTTTGGCTGAACGTCACAGTATAAGAGCCCAGAGCGTAACCCCTCCACAGGCCGTGGCGGAGTAGCGCAGTTGGTAGCGCCCTCGCTTCCCATGCCAAATGTCGTGGGATCGATCCCTGCGTCCTCCACAGGCGAATGTATTTTTAAATCCTTTATATTAAGTTCGCTGCCACCCATATAAAGGATTTATAGTGAAAAACTTTGTTTTTACGGGTTATACTTATTTAAATCCTTTATATTAAGTTCGCTTGCTTGCTTACGACCGTGCAAATCTTTCGGTCGTTTTTTAACCCACTTCCCGTGATCCAATCGAGCTGACATTTTCCACACAGACTCGTTGTGCCAGACAATTAATGTTCGTGAAATTTTTTCCCAAAAATTTACACTGTTTAGGGAAAACAAATTATATTTAATTACCAATTGCTTAATACTGGCAGACAATCATCTGACCCATAGGTGGCAGCCATCTCAAGCCAGAGGATGAGAGGACTCTAGCCGCCACGCATATAAAGGATTTATAGTGAAAAACTTTGTTTTTACGGGTTTATTTTACGGGTTATACTTGTTACTGCAGTGTTTTTCCAGAGGCTTTGCAAGAAGATCACCTGTTTTCTGAACAAGTATAAGAAGTCTTCAATGCAATAAAAATGTAATCCAACAAATGGCAGCAGATCAAGGAACTACACTCCAACTTGACACCCCTGCTGTCCCAACTACAGCACCGATAGATACTCACCAACAAGAATATGCGGGTATGTCCATCATCTGGTGTAGTTATTGAAGGGGGATCAGGAACAAACTGACATTTTAAAATTCAAAGGTGAGTGGAATGGTGTGCGTGCAGTTTGTCAGTAATATGAAGGTGCGATGACCTTCATTAAGATAATCCATATAGGTGGTCCAACTATTCCATGAACATGTCTAACCTGCGTTTGTCCTCGGAAATATTTTGGTATAAAATATAACATCACGTTCCCATCCACGCAATGAAATGACCTCACACGGTGCATGATTGTAACGTAGTAAGATAACCTCACACATCATCACGCCATTGGGAGGCACACCCACCTTGGTCGCTAGGGCCAGGTGCAAGGGGAATCCTAAATCTATGGTGACTCTTTAATTATATTTCACCACTTTCCTTCAAGATGAATACCTAACAGCAGCACAACTTTAGATTAAACTCTTGTTCATACTGAGTCACATTCATGATAGTTTTTGTGCCCCACGTTACAAAACGACCAACAGAGTTAATAGAGTAAAGCTTTACACCTTTAGTTGGAAACTGTTAACATCAAGGGATTGCGTTTTAATTCATGTACAAGCATCAACCCAAGTCACACCTTTGCCAATAACACTGCCTTTTTACCAAAACGCACACAGTGTAGCCTGGCAGTGGGTCTAAGCAGTGGGTCGGAAGAATTTCCGATGCCTGGGACATCAGTCTGTTTAAAGACAAGCTTTGTGCTCGTGTTTGTGCAGTAAGTGAAAGAAACCGAGCAATGGTTCGGCAGCGAGAGGCGAATGAACACGTGCTGGAGCTGGTTGGGGTGAAAGGAGGTCCAAATGTCAAGCAGTTGTGTATGGCGCTGTGGGATCTCAGGAGATCCTACCCACACCTGGAGGACATCTTTGAGCAATTTTAAATGGGAAGCAGGGGAGGTGGTGCGGTAGTTAGCATATTTCATAAACCATGGCAGTCAACCCAATGCTTTATCTCTCTCCTTGTTTTGTCTTGAGCTGCCTATCTTTGTAACTCCCCACCTTGATCTTTCTTCTCAAGTTCTTGTAAAAGTCTTACTCAACCCATGACATCTTATTAACGCCAATCTACTGCACCTTCAAGTGCAGTTTGGTGCTGGCACTGCCGGCGCCTGCAACCGGTATGAGCAGCAGGAGTGGAACAGGCAGTGGTAGCAGTAGCAGCAGCAATGCCAGCACTGTTAGCGCCATCACTGGCAGCGCCATCACCGCAGCGCCATCACCGGCAGCACCAGAAGAAGCGTGTGCCCGTGTGTGTGTGCAGAGCCTGTAATTGTCTGCGCATTTGAACCCGGACGAAGTCACTACAACGAAGTGCTCACTCTGTCCTGTGCAATAATCCGAGTGAACAAATTAATAAATAAATGCGTATCCACATGTCTGTCCTATCTGTATGGGATAGAGTGTTGCTCCGGGTGCTTCAGTTTCCTGCCATGTGCATGAACACGCATTAATTCTCTGAAAACATCTATGTGCCTGTGTTTGTGAATTGTGCAGTATTGTGGGATGCAGTTGCATAACTGATGCCGTATGAAACCTCAACATTATTAGTCCTTCCATGTATTTTGGGGTATTGCATTTGTGTCATAAGTATAACTTACTTCTGTGTCGTTCCGATCTTCTGATTATTCATAGTGAGAGGAAGTGACCATTAGGTCTGGTTCACAACTGCTTCTACAGCTATTTCAACTTAATGATTGTGTAGTGTCCAGCTCAGAGACACGGCGTGGAGGCAACACGTTTATTACAACTTTCCCTAATGCACACAAAGGCGATAGCTGCCCCTTTATCAGTCTACCCTCGGGAGGTAACTCCTCCGGGCTAATCCTCCGAGCAGCAGTAGTAGCTAGCCACGACCAGACCCTGGCTTGGGCCGGTCTCGTCTATCGGCAGGTCTTCTCCCGGCATCACGGCTTCTGGCTTCTCTCGTCGGCAGACCCCCCTGTTCGGGGGTCCGGTTATGGAGCTCCGTATGCTTCTTTCCTCGCCTCCCTTCTCGGGCTTCTTAGAGGGGTCTCGTCTCAGCCCCAGGGCCCCCTACTCTTCAGAGGCTGGCACTGCACGCAGAACACTGCGCTCTTGCTGCACCACTGTGGTGGCGTGAGTGGCGCGTGTCTCGCAATTGTAGTGGCATCCACCGATGCCACTACAATTGTAACAGAGTCCTGTGAAAATCATCACAAAACGCCTCTATCCTCATCATATCGACCACTAAGGTTAAACAATTACAGTCTTTTGTGGGAGGATGGGCTACAGCCCGGATCGCCGTACTGATGGTGCATGTGTTGGGGTCGCTAGCGAGATGCTCCTGATAATGCTAACCGCCGGGCTAATATTGTGGGGGTCGCTAGCCCCCGAGATCCCTCCCTCGATAATGCTAACCGCCGGGCTAACATCATCAATCGCCCCCCGCTGCTAAGCGAACCGCTGCTAGGTTCCTCACCCATGGTGTGGGAGCCGTCGCCCGAGGATTCCCCTCCACCGCGGGTCCGCGTAGTAGGCATGGTTGGATACCGCGTAGTATTGCCCCCTTTACGCTACCACGATACCTCTCTTTACTAATCGCGTACCTGCGACCCACACGGAGCGAACGTACGCACACACACACACACACCGCTCCGTGCACTCCAACTCCACATTGACTACTCGCGTTATGATCGTGCACCTGTATCACACGCGGAGTGAACACACGCGACACCCACTCTCGCACCGCTCTGCGCAGCGCTCCCCGGAGAGAGAAGCGCGATTTCCCCTCTGCGCCCCTATTTATCCTCCCTACCTCAAAGGGATGCTGCGCTGAACAATGGGCTCGCGCACCTCGAGTACGCGCACGGCGGTTCCGGGCGCTTTTGATATGCTAATCAGTGAGCGGCGTTGGCGGCGTACATCCTAATTAATCCCTTACCCTTCCTAACAATGGGGCCTGCGCGCTCAAGCGTAATGATCCCAACCCTCCATGACTATGCGCAAGAGCCCCTGCGGTCCCGCTATTCATGCTGTCCCCTCCCTCCTCCGCCTGTCTCGTCGACCCGTGGGGGTGTGAGGGGAAATGCGCCTCAACCGCGGTGGCCTAATGCCCCACGCCGCGACCACACCATATTAAGGACGGTCGCAGCGCCGCGGTGCCACGTAGCACGGGGAGGTCATCCAATTCCCTGATCGCCGGAAACCGTGAGAGTTAATCCCGATAAGGATTTCTCGGATAAAAACCGGTCGGCCAGGTGACCTCCCTCGGAGCTCTATGGGGGGGGGGGGGAGAAATGCGTGCGGGTGTGTTCATGTGAGGTGAGGTGAGGGGACAAGGGGTTGGCTCTGTTGCTTGGTGGTGGCGAGGTCGGGGATGGGGCGCCTGCGAATGGCTTCATGGCGGCGGCATCACACATGGCGTGAAGGCGTGTGAGGCGTAAATATCCTGGGTTGTTGAATATGTAGTTTGTTCATGAAGCCAAACAGATATATAAACACAGACAAGACTTTAATCGAGAAGATGGATTCAGATTGAGTAATCATTGGAAGGATGTGATAAACCGCGCCGAGTTTTAACTGCTGTGATTTTCACTCACCCACCCAGTTGTCGTCGTCCGATTACTAATTGGAGCTCCTTTACTTGCTGATTTCTCCAGCCCCACCCGTCCCTGCACGCCATACCCCCCCTCTCCCCCGTGAACTTTTACAGCCACGACTCGACAAAACTCATCCCCCCCCCTTTCTCGCCCCTCCCGTGCCTATATAAAGCCACAACAGCAGATGATTTTCGCACCTGAAGACGGACGCTTGTGTTTCGACCGAAACGTCGTGTTCTCTTTTTATTTTTTCTATATACGAGACTTTACCGAAAGAACCAGAGAGTATGAAGAGAGACATGTTGTATATATGCCTTTTCCAAAAATGTATATTTAGTGTGATATTGTCGACTTAATGTCGTGGATCATTGGAGACAAATACGCGTTCCCTGCATGCCGAAAGCCGGGAAAACCAGAGGACGAAGCCAAAACAGCACTAGAATGAGAAGCGGTTAAACAGAACACAAGAGACGTCGATCAGATGGGCATGAAGAGAATAACAAGCTGAGGAGGGCCTTGAAGCCGTAGTATATTTGCTTCCCAGGAATTAACCTAACTCACGTAACAAAGGAGGATGCGTTCATGATAGGCCATGAAGGAACAACTTTTGCCTGGGCAAGGAGTGACCCAGGGAATTTCTGAGAGCGCAAGGGAGAACCCATGGCAAAACACCATAAACTCGCTGTCCAACCGAGGGCAAATACAGGGCAAAGAGACAAGAATGGTCAATTCTCCACGACCAGAATAATATGTTTCCAGGGTACAACCAACGTCCCACCCGACCGCCTTTGTCTTCCCAGTGGCTGTCATTGCATGCTGCAGCAGGAATTCATATTAAGGATGAGTCGACATAAAGAGAGATTAAGGCCGTTTCACAATGAGCATGGCTAGAGACACACACACACACCTAGGGGCAATTAAGAACATCTGTGCCCACACAAATCGTGGGATGATCTCCGGAGGGAGGGAGTATGATAGGGGTTATGCCGTCAGGCGCCAGTGGAGCCAGAACCAGGGATGCACCGAGTGTGCAAAGATGGAACGTTGGGCCATAATGTATCTTAGGTAATTAATCACATGAGTTAGAAATCATACAAGTCAGTCTTGCAGTGGCAAACTCTGGGGCACCCGTAACCAGCCAATTTCTGAGTTTTGCAGAGGCAAAGGCTCTGTGTTGCTAAGTGTCGAGTGAGCGAATAATGGTGTCACATTTTTTTTATTTAATTATGTTTTATTTTTTATTTTATTATTTCCTTTCTACGTGACTTTACTGAAAGAACAAAGAAGAAGAAGAAAATGGTGTTACAGTTTGCATATCTTCATGGTCCCGGTGGCGTCTATGACGATAAGGTTAGATTCGTGTACAGTGATGGACAGGAAGTAATCATTGGGCATTGGCTCAGTCCACGCCGTTTCATTCACAACCCTGCGAAAAGAACAGAGACACCATAGACTCAGCATTGCACCATAGACTCAGCATTGCCACATATAAACTCAGCACTGCCACCTATAGACTTAACACTGCCACCCATAGAGTCAGCACTGCCACCCATACACTCAACACTACCACCCATAGAGTCAGCACTGCCATAGACAGAATCAACACTACCACCCATAGACTCAACACTGCCACCCATAGACTCAGCACTGCCACCATAGACTCAACACCACCCATAGACTCAGCACTGACCATAGACTCAACACTCCATAGACTCAACACTGCCCATAGACTCAACACTGCACCATAGACTCAGTACTGCCACCCAACACTGCTTCCTATAGACTCAACACTGCCATAGATTAAACACTGCACCATAGACTCAAAAATACCATAGACTCAGCACTGTCCATAGATTCAGCACTGAAATCCATACACTAAACATTGCACCATAGAATTAAAAGCACTGCCCATAGACTCAACACTGCATCATAGACTTAGTACTCACTCATAAACTCGGCACTGCACCATAGACTCAGCACTGAGACCCATAGACTCAACATTGAAACCCATAGATTTAACAACACAACTCCAACCTGTGGTAGAGTAGCCCATTGATTCCGAGGAGGTAGACTCCACCCGCAGAGTCCACCTCTATTTTCTTGGGCAAAGTCGGACAGTTTGTACTGCTCGCCTTCACCCACGTCGTGTTGGCGCAGTCAACGTTGGGTTTATGCCACAGCCGGTATAAGGCGTCGCAGGCCCAACATTCGTCGGGCGAGCAACCTACGGCATAGACGTCGGCCAAAATGTTCAGGAGACTTATCGAGGTCGTCAACCAGGACGGGCGCTCGCCGGGTGCAGACGCCCTGGCGCAGACGACGCTGAAATAGCCACCCATGTAGCAGGCGGCGTAGATGTAGCCCGGGGCTCTGCCCGTGAATGACTGTGCGCCATCTGCACGCATCCGTTCATATATATATACATTTGTTTAGAAAATGCAAGCATATATAGGGTGTACATCATGGGACCTCAATGGCCAGTACCAAAATATGATAATAAGTTTTTCACCTTTTTTTCTGGCAACAAAAGAAGTGTTAAGATGTTAAAAGACCAAAACTGAAACCTTTTACAAAGAATCATGTCTGCATTAACCACAATGCTTGTGGTCAGAATGCAAACACCGTTTGAGACGAGGCTCAAAAGAAAGCTGTCTCTGGTGTGGACCAATCAGTTTCAAGGACAATGCATATTATCAAAGTATGTTTTTTTCCCATTCTGACCACAAGTATTGTGGTTAATGCAGATGCAGAGGTCATCGCCACTCACCATTCAGTAACCTGCAGTACCACTGAGTGTCAACGGGTGCAGCAGCGTTACCTCTCTGGGGAAATGCCGGGGGTCAAGCAGAGTTGAGAGCGGATCAGAACGCCAATTCCTGCTCGGGAAATTCCGGGGTCAGATAAGGTGAAAGCGGATCAGAACGACCATTTGAGAAGGACCAATCACAAGGTTCCACGAAGGAGTGTGGCTTGGACGGAGCCAGCCATGAACCTGTATAAAAGGGAGAGCGCTGAGAGCTCGAGGCAGTTCTCTCCACACGACGACCGAAGCCCGGGCTGAAGATAGGATAGGACCCTGGACCAAGCCTTGCAGCCCTTCTAAGGGCTGAGGCTCAGTGTACCCTGTGGTCAGGGGAGAATAGGTCCTGGATAGACAGGACCTGGAACCAAGCCTTGCAGCCCTTCTAAGGGCTGAGGCTCAGTGTGACCAGTGGCCGGGGACCCACCGAGCCAGCGGTCGGGTCAGTTAACCTCCCCTAGGTCCCACCCGGAGGATGCTAGGTTAACGGGTAACTCGTGAGTAGGTCCCGCCGAGTTCGGAGGCCATACCTCCCTAGGTATCGGGTAAGGGGACCGTATACCCCTTGTGTGTTAGGGACCGTGTCGAAGAAAGACAATAAACAGTGTGTGCCTCATAAAGAAGTTTATTCGTCCGTAATTAAAATATTACACAGACATGGTTCCTTGTAAAGGTTTCAGTTTGGTGTTTTAATATTGTAACACCTGTTTTGTTGCCAGAAATAGGGGGAAAACCTATTATATATATAGGGTGGTGCATATGTTAAGAAAGTCTTTGTACGTACTTAAGTGCGGTAAAATATTATCCAGGAACGTAACCTCCCTCATTAACTTTTCTTCCTATGGGAAAGTGGGTTTCACTTAGCGCTGCTTCACTTAAAGTGGCATTTCCAGGTTCATATACAAGGTGCAGCTCTGCCTGTGCATTGCTGCACTCCAACTGCACGCATTCATTAATGTGTATGTATAGGGTGTGGTTCAATGTATGTGTAATATCTTCTATAATGGCGGGAGACGAGTTGACAGGGCAACACTCCTTATTCACAACGGTTGCACACGTAACAGTCCCAACCGAGATAACACCTAAGTCACACGTGCCTGACTCGGCCACGTACTCCGTCTTCCCCGTGGGGTACGCGCACCTATCTCTGCCTCGACTCAGGCTCTCCGGCTACGCTCTCCCCACGGGGAGCTATCAGACCCCTACGCGCACTCGGCTCGGGTCGTACTCCGTCTCTCCCATAGGGTACGCGTGCCTACCTCTGCCTAGATTCAGGCTCTCCGGCTACGCTCTCCCTACGGGAAGCTATCAGACCCCTCTTGTCAGACTACGGGTCTCGACCACTGGGCTACACAGCCGAGCCCTTACAAGGGCGTCGGACCGTGAATCCCAAGGCCTCGCCTCTGAGCCTCTCAGAACCCGGCCCTTACAAGGGCAGCGGGGCTAGGGGTCCCAGGGCCTATCTCTTCCTCCGTCTTCTGTCTTCTCTGGTTACCAACTCCCCGAGTGCCAGCGCGCATCGCCCTACATAGCCCTCCGCTCCCGAGGGGCGGAGCCTATGCGGACCGCGATTTGAGCACCCACTCGATGTAACCAATCACCACGCGCTGCCTCACGATCCCTCCTGCCAGCGCGTATCACCACTACATATGTACACAAATATTAAAAAAAAAATATTCGATCGTAAATTTCCCCAGGAATGTAACCTGCCCTCTTAACATTGTTTCCTAATAGAAAGTGGGTTTGCATTTATAAAGGGTGGTTCGTATATACGGTGGCCTAAAGTCAGGACGCATAGGAACTCTATGCATATCTATTAATTCCATGCGTCTCTATGGATCTCTATTCATCTCTAAGAGTCTCTATATATCTCTATGGGCCTCTATGTATCTCTATGAGTGTTTATGTATATCTATGAATCTGAATGTATCTCTATTTATCTCTATGAATCTTTGAGTATCTATATGGGTCTCTGAGAGTTTATATCGGTCTCTCTATGGGTCTCTATATTGATCTGTGTATCTGTATGGGTCTATGTGTATCTCCATGGGTCTCTGTGTATTTATATGTGCCTCTGTGTATGTATATGGGCCTCTGTGTATCTCTAAGGATCTATGTATATATCTATGGGCCACTGTATATCTGTGTATCTCTATGAGTCTCTGAGTATCTCATTGGGTATCTGAGTGTTTCTATTGGTCTCTCTGTGTCTCTATATATATCTACAGGTCTCTGTCTTTCTCTATAGGTCTCTTTGTATTTCTATGGTCTTTGTGTATCTCTATGGGTCTTTGTTTTTCTCTATGTGTCTCTATGTATTTATATGGGTCTCAGGGTATAGCTATGGGTCTCTGTGTATCTCAATGTGTCTCTGTGTATCTATATGGATCTCTGAGTAGCTCTATGAGTCCCTGTGTATCTTTGTGTATCTCTATGAATCTCTGTGTGTCTCTGTGTCTCTATGGGTCTGTGTATATCTATGGGTCTCTGTGAATATATGGGTCTCTTTGTAATTTTTTTGTATCTCGTGTCTCTGAGTATCTATATGGGCTTCTGTGTATTTCTATGGGTTTCTGTATATATCTGTGTATATATGTGTAGTTAGTTCGACGGCGTTGCAGACGTATACTTGGATGCAACACATTTATTTAACTCCAACACACGGGGAAACTTCCCCTTAACAGAATAACAACCATGGTGGTGACCACCAGGTTAACTACACTAATTACAACGTAACTAACTCCTATGGACCGGGACCACAGCTCGGGTCTAGGTCCACGTGTTGGAGACTCGGTAGAACGTAGATGTAGATGAACGTTTCTTTCAGGATGAACAACAACGCCGGTCCCCTGGGGACCCGGCTTCCATTCTCTGCGGTGTGGCTGGCTCCGCCCTTGGCCACGACCACCTTCCACAATCCTCGGAAGGATCTGGATGCTAACCACGTGACCACCCTAGCCCCNAATTCGGCCCCTTTGTAGACTTAACTGGTCACGTGTCCTCTCGGATCAACCAGAGTGCCATGAACTTTAGTAACCTCATTCCTACGACCCGCACTTCCACACCCTGTCCTGTAGGGCTGGCACTGCACGCCAAGCGCGGTGCCATCCAGCGCTATCAATCAGCGCTCACCGGGCCCCTCTAGGGCCGCTACTACAGCCACACCATTGCGGTGTCCGTGGTGTCGTTACACCGCACGCCGTGACCTCTAGGCCGGTACTGCACAGTGACATCCCGCGATGTCACTACATCTGTATCCCTGTGTTTGTCTATGGGTCTCTGCATCTCTGTCTATCTCTATGGATATCTGTGTATCTCTGTTCATTTTAATGGGTATCTGCGTTTCTTTATTGGTATTTGTGTATCTCTATGGGTCTCTCTGTGTATCTCTAAGAGTACATATCTACCTTTACATGTCTATGTATATCTGTAGTGCTCGAACCGACACGACAGCTTCTTGTCTTTCCTCGTTACTTTATTCCGCGTATGTTGCTTAACATCTCTTCCGTCAACACCGCTTAATGTTCCTCCACTCACACCGACCCACAACTCTTCTCCCCGCTCGCTCGCCGCGTCCGTTGGCCTCGCTCGCTCCCCTCTACACCTCCATCGACTCTCCTCTCCGCTCTCTCTCCCCTGTT
The DNA here is from genome assembly GCA_018977245.1 of Lethenteron camtschaticum. Taxonomy (NCBI): domain Eukaryota; kingdom Metazoa; phylum Chordata; class Hyperoartia; order Petromyzontiformes; family Petromyzontidae; genus Lethenteron; species Lethenteron camtschaticum. The sequence continues at coordinate 49,662 of WFAB01001391.1, read as the reverse complement.
CGGCTGCTCTTTATCAGCTCCGCCGTCCCACTCCGTCGTAACTACATCAGCTCTGCTTCCACGCTCCAGCTGCTTCCTACTCTCCGTCGTCTCACTGTTACCTACTCTCCTCCACTGCTACCCTACACTTCTCCACTGCTACCCTACTCTCCTCCACTGCTACCCTACACTCTCCACTGCTACCCTACACTTCTCCACTGCTACCCTACGCTATACTCACTCTGCTGCTTCGTCTCTCCATCTGTTGTCTCCTCCAGGCGCGAACTCCCGTCTCACTCCGCAACCCCTGACTTTATCCCCGAACCAATTGACGCCACTCGCCCCCCCCCGCTGCCACGTGGCATGTTTTTCCAGACACACGGCGCCATTCTCCGACAACAACCCCTCTCGTCCAATCAGCGCCCTGCACCCTTAATTACCCCTGCCACCTGCTACCACCCTTAAACATCACGCCACCTTAATTTGGACAACAACAACGATCAGCCAATCAGCGCCCTGTATCCTCATTGCTCTCACTGTCCGCCGCGTGCGCGCAAAACCGACCCCAGGTCGTGACGCGTATCTCAAACACTACATATCTATCGACGTGCATGTATCTCTATCAGTCTTTATAGGTATCTGTGTAGCTCTATGGGTCTCAATGTGTCAATGAGTATGATGATACAGCCAGGCTAACCCAATAAACACGGAACTTGACTCAAACACTAACAATAGCAGTGGGATGTTCAGACGCAGGTTAGTGGGTGGGTGCATGGATGAGTGAGTGAGTGGATGAGTAGGTGAGTGAGTGAGTGGGTGAGTCGGTGAGTGGGTGAGTGAGTGGATGGGTGGGTGAGTGGGTGGGTGGGTGAGTGTATGGTGAGTAGGTGAGTGAGTGAGTGGATGAGTGAGTGGGTGAGTGGGTGAATAGGTGAGTGAGTTGGTGAGTGGGTGACAGAGTGGGTGGATTAATGGGTGTGTGGGTAAGAGGATCGGTGAGTGGGTGAGTGAGTGGGTTGGTGAGTGAGTGGGTTGGTCAATGGGTTAGTGGTGAGTGAGTGGATGAGTGAGTGGTGGGTGGGTGAATGGTGAGTGGGTGGGTGAATGGGTGAATGAGTGGATGGGTGAGTGGGTGAGTGGATGGGTGAATGAGTGAGTGAGTGGATGAGTGAGTGAGTGGGTAAGTGAGTGAATGGGTGAGGCTATGGATGAGTGGGTGGGTGAGCGGATGAGTGAATGAGTGAATGAGTGAATGGGTGATGGGTGGGTGAGTGGATGGGTGAGTGAGTGAATAGGTGAATGGNTGAGTGGGTGGGTGAGTGGATGAGTGAGTGGTTGAGTAAGTGAGTGGGGATGAGTGAATGGGTGAATGGATGAGTGGGTGGGTGGATGAGTGAGTGGATGAGTGGGTGAGTGGGTGGGTGGTGAGTAGATGGGTGGGTGAGTGGGTGGTGAGTAGGTGAGTGAGTATGTGAGTGAGTGGGTGGGTGAGTGAGTTGAGTGGGTGGGTGGTGGGTTGGTGAGTGGGTGGGTGGGTTGGTGAGTGGGTGGGTGAATGAATGAGTGGATAGTGAGTGGTTAGTGAGTGGGTGAGTGGTGTGTGTGTGAGTGGGTGGGGAGTGGGTGGGTGAATAGGTGAGTGACTGAGTGGGTGAGTGAAGAGGTGAATGGGTGAGTGGATGAGTGAGTGAGTTGAGTGAGTGAGTGGATATGAGTGAGTGGGTGATTGAGTGGGTGGGTGGGTGTGTATGATTGGGTGAGTGAGTGGGGAGTGAGTGGGTGGGTGGTGGTGAGTGGGTGGGTGGGTGAGTGGATGAGTGAGTGAGTGGGTGAGTGGGTGGGTGGGTGGGTGGGTGAATGGGTGGATGAGTGGATGGATGAGTGGTTAAGTGATCTGTTGAGTGGGTGGTTGTTGAGTGGGTGGGTGAGTGAGTGGATGGGTGGGTGGGTGAGTTGATGGGATGGGTGGGTGGGTGAGTTGATGGGATGGTGGGTGGGTGGTTGATTGACTGAATGGGTGAGTGGGTGAGTGAGTGAATTGATGAATGGGTGAGTGGGTGGCTGTGTGAGTTGACGAGTGAGTGTGTGAGTGGATGAGTCAGTGAGCAAATGAGTGAGTGGGTGAGTAGGTGAGTGAGTGGATGGGTGGGTGAGTGAATTGATGAATGGGCTAGTGGGTGGCTGGGTGAGTGGATAAGTGAGTGTTTAAGTGGATGAGTCAGTGAGTGGGTGAGTTTGTGGATGGGTGGGTGGGTGAGTTGATGGGATGGNTGGGTGGTGAGTAGGTGATTGTGAATGGGTGAGTGAGTGATTGAGTGGGTGAGTGGGTGGCTGTGTGAGTTGACGAGTGAGTGCGTGAGTGGATGGTCAGTGAGCAAATGAGTGAGTGGGTGAGTAGGTGAGTGAGTGGGTGAGTGGGTGGTGAGTGAGTGGGTGGATGAATGGGTGAGTGAGTGGGCGTATTACTTTAAAATAATATGCTTGCAGTAGTGGTACTAATAATAGTCGCAGCGGCAGAATCAAATCATCATCTCACCCATCACGTGGTACCACGCGTATCCGTGGTAGTAGTACAAGTTCCCGTCGTCGGTTTTCGCCCACGCGTAGAGGTCTCCGCTCGACGTTGCGGCACCCCAACCTCGGCCACCGGTCGATATCCGATCAAACATCGCCCCCATCGATCGCCAAGAACAACCGGACCAGATTTTGACGTCTCTGTCGCTCCCAACGCCGATGAGGATCCCGCCGGGGACGCCGAAACGTGCTTGAACTTTTCGCTGAATGGAGAGGAGCAGACCAAGGCGGCTGTGGGGATACAAAGATGGGTGGGGAGTGGGTGAGTGGGTGAGTGGGTGGGTGGGTGAGTGGGTGGGTGAGTAGGTTTGTGAGTGTGTGAGTGGACGGATGAGTGGGTGGCACCTTCACCTCCATCACCACCACCATCGTCGTCACTACCAACACCAGCACACTCACCATCAACCTTTGTTGTAAAGATGAAGAGAGATCCCATCATCATCATCACCACACCATCGCCACCATCATCACGACCTCAAGATGATGTTCCAGAAGGGGCTAGAGAGCTGAGTGATGAGAATGCTATCGATTTTCTAGAAGGGCTATAGAAATATCCAGACTTATATAGATGCTTGCAATGAATGTAAATATATGATAACTGTTTCCATTCATACTGAGTAAACATTAACAATTGTCTTTTGTAAACGTGACACATTTTATACTGTTTGGCCGTGTCGGGTGATGGAGGGTTGCGACACGTGTATAAGTAACGCGATCTAACCCAAAAACCTTTATTATGAATAATATTGTTGGCGAAAGCCTACGTGTTAAACTGAATCAAGGTGTCCAATAGCGCACGTACACATTGACATTTCAACCTATGCACACACACACGTACGTATACAAACAAAGACAAATATCCGCCGTATTGCCTTCACATACTAAAGGGTTAAGTGCTGCCTCTGAAGGCTACCGGCACTTGGCACACACAGAGGGGTGGGTGGCCAGCACCACACACGTCCGGCCAACTTTGTCTCAGTGGCGATGTTTACTACACCACCACTGCACGGGGAGGGGGGTACTCACTTGAAGCTGAGTCGACCTAGGGGAGGCCCGGTACAGGTTCAGATAAAACGGTGTAATTAAAAAACGTGTTCCTGGGTAGAGTTATTTCCTAATTACTTATGCTAAAAAGTATAGAAAATGGCTTTTTCTCCACAAATTAAAATAGGGTTTCTCCTTTTTCTGGCAACAAAACAGGTGTGAAGATGTTAAAACACAAACTGAAACCTTTTACAAGGAATCATGTCTTCATTAACCACAATACTTGTGGTGAAAATACAAACAAAAAACATGCTCTGACAGTATATACTTTACTCGTTTTGATCGAGAAGAGACCTGATGGCTCGTTGGGACATGCGGTCTACAGGAAAGCCACCCACACGGATGCCTATCTAAAGCCGGACTCCCACCACCATCCAGCCCAGAAGAATCCCCTCATCAAAACACTACACCTTAATGCCCGTTGCATCTCCGACAGCACCACCTAGCCAGTGAATTGGAGCACGTACACCAAGCCCTCAGAATGAACGGATACTTGGACCGTACAATCCGCAAAGCTGTCTCCCTAGCCATGCGGAGACAACCTTCTGAGGATCAAACAAAAACCATCACTTTACCATACATAGTAGGGGTTACCAAAATATTTCCTAAATCTTCAACAAACACAAGATCCAGGTTGGTTTTAATACAGTACACAAAATCCGTGATTTAATCCCATCTGTAAAAGATGTGATTCCTGACATGCAATACCCTGGTGTCTACAAACTGAGCCGTGGTTGCGGCAGCAGTTACATTGGAGAAACGAAACAACATGTCTCGGACCGCGTCCGTGAGCACAAGGCAGATCTGAAACACAGTAGGACCAATACCTCTGCCATTGCCGATCATTGATTTAACGCTGTGGGCTCACACGAAATTGAATTTTCCAAGACGGAGGTACTCTGAAACCTACCGGCTACCTTCAGAGATGTGTTCATGAAGCCATCCAGATATATTACACAGACACAACTTCAACCGAGAGGATGGGTACAAACTGAGCAATCATTGGAAAGACGTTATTAACCAGGTAAAGTCTTAACTGACTGTAATGTTTCCATCCAACCTGCCTATGTCAGCTGTTATTTCGACTCTTTGTGTATCTCTCTATGCCTCTCTCTTAGATCTCTCATGCTCACATGTCCGTTGCATTGCACTCTCATGCCTCGTCGAGGAGGCCGCTCTTCTTCTCCTTCATTTTGACAGTTACATGCTGATCCCTCGCATTAACATCATGCTAATCCCTCACATTAACATAGCCACTTCCGTGCCCTCGTCTAGGAGGCCACTCTCCTAGCTTATTCTTCCATGCTAATTTCTCACATCAACATCATGCTAATCCATCACATTAACATAGCCACTTCCATGCCCTCGTCGAGGAGGCCGTTCTCACATTATCATCACTAGCCCCGGCCACTTCTTTATGACCCTTGAGCTACACCCATTTCAAACCTTTCAAACAGTCTGCCTCAGCAGCAGACCATGCTTTCCCACCTGATGGCGGACGCTTGTGTTGTGCCCGAAGCGTCATGATTTATTTTATTCTATACCTACGTGACTTCACCGATAGAACAAAAGAGTATGGATTCCTGCAGTCACGAAAACTTCTAATCAAGTATATGCTTTGTCTTTGAAACTGATTGGTCCACACCAGAGACAGCTTTCTTTAGAGCCTAGTCTCAAACAGTGTTAAACCTATTATATTTTCAGACTGGCAAAGGAGGTCCCATGATGTAGCTGCTCACCACGAGCTCTCATCGTCCTGATAGTGGCATTTTCTTCGTGCTGTTTGCCTTTTGCCATCCTCTGGTCTAACACTGTTTGAGACTAGATTTCTAAATCTTTTGTAGTGATTTTTTATACTTTTAGGCATAGGCAATTACATAGTGTAATCATCAACGCCAGTGTTGGTTGTGATTGGGAATCAAACTCGAAGTCGCCGGATTCATAGCGCGTGCAGCGCTAACCACTACTACACCACCGCTCCCCACGGTGAGTATGGTGTGTACAGTGGGTATGGTGAATACAGTGGGTGGTGAGTACAGTGGGTATGATGAGTACAGTGGGTATGGTGAGTACAGTGGTGGTGAGTACCGTGGGTGGTGAGTACAGTGGGTATGGTGAGTACAGTGGTGGTGAGTACAGTGTGTATGGTGAGTACCGTGAGAGGTGAGAACCGTGGGATATAACTACTATGCAACTTCACTACTATACACTACACTATACACTACACTATACACTACACTACTATGCACTACACTACTATGCACTACAATACTATGCACTACACTATATACTTCACCACTATACACTACACTATACACTACACTATAAACTACGCTACTATACACTACACTATTACACACTAAACTACTATACACTTCACTACTATACACTACACTATACACTACAATACACTACGCTCATCATGGGACCTCCTTTGTCTGTGTCAAAATACAAGAATAGTTTTTTACTATTTTGTCTGGTTCAGCAGTTCTACTGCTGGATTCTTTTTTCCGCCTGAGGACGATCACTTGCGTTGCGATCGAAACGTCGTGGAATTTTTATTATTATTTTATTTTTATTGTCTACCTACGTAACTTTACCGAAAGACGCAAAGAGTAACAAAACAGGTGTCAAGATGTTAAAACACCAAACTGGAACCTTTTTCAAAGAATCGTGCCTGTGTAGAGGCGGTACGTGCTGGCGGGGGGGGGATCGTGAGACAGCGCGTGGTGGGTGGCTACATCGCGGTCCGCAGGCAGGTGTCTACATCGCGGTCCGCATAGGCCCGCCCCTGGAGCGGAGGGCTATGTAAGGCGATGCGCAGCAGCACTCGGGGAATTGTCAACCAGTGAAGACAGAAGACGGAGGAAGAGACAGGGCCCTGAGACCCCTAGCCCTGCTGCCCTTGTAAGGGCCGGGACCCTGTGTGGCTCAGAGGCGAGACCTTGGGATTCACGGCCTGACGTCCTTGTAAGGGCCGGGCTGTGGGACCCAGTGGTCGAGACCCATACCCCGGCTAGGGTGGGTCTGATATCTCCCCTTGGGAGGTACGGGGCCGGAGGGCCCGAGAGCGTCGCCGTATTATACACGCGTAGCGTAGGCTGTAGCTCGGCTGTACTTGTTACTGTTATATTAATGTTAATAAATTAGTGCTGCCCCGTCAACTCGTCTCCCGCCATAATTGACATATTACAACTGGCGTCAGAAGTGAAACTGTCTTCGAAAACTAATCGTACCCACAAGCGAGACCGGGAGGACGACCGCGACATACCGGGCCAGCAAGCTTCGGAGGAGAGGAGGAGGAGATGCCGACACCGCAGCACCTTTCGGGGACGCCCGATGCTCCGCTCGGGTCCGACACCAGGCTCCAGGATACGCACTCTCGCCTGGCGGAGCTGCTACTTGCCGCGGCTTCCATTTTGGCGGAAATCACCGCGTCTGGAGGAGGAAGGACGACGGCAAGTGTGGAGGAGGGGAACCGGGCGCGGGCTCACGCCAGCGCTGCGCAGCACGCAGAAGATTCCCGCCAGAATACGCTTCGCGCCTCGAATTTTGAAAATGGCGCCATTTTTCCAGATCGTCCATCGATTGGCGGGAATCGCGAACACCATGTGACCAAGGACCTCCACTCTTCACAGCCCGCGTCATCGGCGCGTGCCAAAAGTCGTCACGAACCACCCGTGGACGGGCCGCCAATTCTCACAACGACGGCGAGGCGCGGGAAAATCAGCTATCGGAAGACGACCAGGTGTTTCAACAGTGACTTCCCGCGTTGACGGCATTCAAGGCTGAGGGGGGTTACTGGGGAGCCTTCCAGCAGAGATTCCTCGCCCATCGGGAAATGTCGGGGTGGTCTGACGCTACGGCGCTACGTGCGCTACCAGCGACGCTTGACGACGACGCGCTCGCGGCCTTCAGATCCACCCCAAGATTGGGCCGTTCCACGCTCCAAGCTGCACTACGCCTCATGGCCAGGGTGTATGGGCCACCCTCGGCCTGCCGTCACCAATTCTACGAGCGGCGGAAAGGTGACACGGAAACTCCACTCGCCTACCGCACGGCGCTGCTTGCCCTCGCGGACGCCGCCTTTCTCCGTATGGACGAGGAGGGGAAGGACGCCATGGTGACAGAGCAGCTGCTGGCGTTGGCTCAGGACCTGGGGGTCCCTATCAACACGGCGGACGAGGTGGACATTTGTTCCTTGCGGGTTGCTATGAGTATCCATGCACACGAGGTCCTGAAACGGAAGCGGATGGTCATCTGTGCATCGGCCGGGTTGCAACACCTGCCTCGGCGGTCGTCGACCCCCAAGGCATTCTACCTCGAGAGGAGGCCTTCGCCACAGCAAGACCGGGGATTGGAGATCTGGAGGTCGTTCGCCCCTGCGATCGACCCGCAAGCTGGAGCAACCGAAACCTGCGACGTCTCTCGTGATGTGTTACAACTGCGGCCTTCGCGGTCACGTTGCGTCCGGGTGCCGGGCTCCGCGTCAGCGCGCCACGGGACCACGTTTGGACGACGACCAAGGCCCCAAGTCATCCCAGCTACCCCGGCAAGTCGCGGCACCACACATGCTCGGTCCACATACACGTCGCACGCGGGTCGCCGCTTCGCGGCGGAGGGAACGCGCATGGGGCCGGGGATTCGGTTCGGCGAGGGGGGTTTGTACAGGGGCTGGGAGCGGTCAAATGGTCCGAGTTGGCCCACAGGATAGTGGCTGCATCGGCCGGGTCGTCCGTGGTTACGGGATTTATTGACGGTGTTGAGGTCCGGGTGCTGGTTGACACGGGTGCGTCGGCCACTATCATTTCCGACCTTATTTATAACATTCTCCCCTTCCAATGTCGACCCCTGCTCCCGGTGGACGTGCCATGTTATGCGGCGAACGGGGGTTCTTTGGGTATTGTCGGCCAGATTCGGGCCACCATTTGTATCGGGGATATTAAATTGGGGGACCTGTTTTGGTCTCATCTTCCCTGGCGGTTCCATGTTTATTGGGCACAGACTTTTTGGCTAAAATGCCGATTAAAATTCTCGTCGATCAGAGCTGTATCGAGCTCCCATCGGTCGCCGTATTACATTTTTAGCGAGCCCTACAAAACTGCGCATGGTTTGTGCAACGGTCCAGGCGCTGGCAACCCAGACGGTGCACGTGCCCCCGGGATCGCAGATGCTAGTACCCCTTCGGTTACGGAAACCCTTGGGGGTGGATACGGCGACAGGGTGTTCTGTTGGGTCCGTCAATCAAAGCTGTTGGGGGCCTGGACTTGGCGGTAGCTCAGACCATGGTAAGGGCGGACAGGGATCCATTCGTTATGGTTTTGAACGCGGGGTCGCGGCCAGCCGTCATTCCACAGGGCACCGTGCTTGCTCACACGGCGCCGGTGCCCGTGGATGAGCAGCTCATTGCACACATTGATTCTGCTCTGGATCCGCATCCTCCATCGGGGAAGATCAACAGTGGTTGGACTCGTTGTGTGCGGGCTCCAGTAACCTGTCCAGTGTGCAGTTGGGGCGCTGTGTGGCCTGCTACTCGAATTTTCTGACGTATTCAGCAAACATAAATATGATATTGGCTGCACGGACCGTTACGCCACCACATTGAGACGGGTGATGCGGCCCCAATTCGGCAGAATCCCTTCCGGTTAAGCCCGGCCGAGAAGGAACATGTGCAATCGGCTGTTAATGACATGCTGGATGCCGACATCATTTCACCCTCATCCAGTCCAAGGGAGCTCCCATCGTGCTTGTTAAAAAGCAGGACGGGTCCTTGCGGTTTTGTGTAGATTTCCGCTGCCTTAATAAGATCTCGGTGGCTGACGCGTATCCGCTCCCCAGAATGGATGAATCTCTGGATGCCTTAGCGGGGCAGGGTTTTTTACAATGCTTGACCTGCTATCGGGATTCTGGCAATTGCCCCTCGATGAGGAGTCCAAACCGAAGACCGCTTTCTGGACACCGGTAGGCCTATTTCAGTTTAATCGATTGCCCATGGGACTTCATTCTGCTCCCACGACGTTCCAGAGGCTCATGGAATTGGTTTTGTCGGGCCTCCAATGGGATACCTGCTTGATTTACCTTGATGATAATCATCGTTTTCAGCCGAACTTTCGAGGAGCACCTCCAACGGTTGAGGGGTGTTCCTCAGAATGCGATCTGCTAAGTTAAAGTTTAAACCGGGGAAATGCCACCTACTTCGGGAATCGGTACGGTACTTGGGCACATTGTGGGCCGTTCGGGATCTCCACCGATCCCGCTAAGACACACTGTGTCAGCTCATGGCTGACGCCCACTTCAGTTAATGAGGTCTGCAGTTTCATCAGATTTGCCTCCTACTACCGCCGTTTCATTGAGCATTTTGCCACCATAGCCAGACCCTGCATGCTTTGACAGCGAAAGGGGTGAGGTTTCGCTGGGGCCGGAGGAGAGGCCGCGTTTTGCTCCCTTCGGAACGCCTTGGTGAGTGCTCCTCCATTGTGTTACCCTGATTTCGCCCAACCATTCCTGCTCGACACGATGCCAGTAACACGGGTATTTGTTGGAGTACTCTCGCAGGTGGTCGGGGAGTCGAACGGGTGGTCGCCTACGGTAGCAGGGTTTTGTCGCCAGCGGAACAGCGCTACTGTGTGACCCGTCACGAGTTGCTGGCTATCGTTTTTTTTATCCAGCAATTCAGACCGTATCTCTACGGCCGTCATTTTACTGTCCGTACGGACCACGCGGCGCTTCAATACGCGTTGCGTGTCGCCCAACCCTCGGGTCAATTATCCCGATGGTTGGAGGTCCTCCAGGACTATCAATTCACGACCACTTACCGTAAGGGATTGCGCCACACCAACGCGGATGCCCTGTCGCGGTTGTCGCCTCGCTCGGAATGCGCATGTCTTCTGGGATCGGCGCGTTGTAAACCCCCTGTCGCCGTCCCCGCGGAGTGCTAGGTCACGCCACTTTTCCTGACTGGAGGGGAGAGGCGGTCCCGCCGGGTCACCTTGTCACAGCGTTCCCCTTCCGTCCATTCTAATGTTCCGTTCAAGGGGCGAGCGGTGGTGAGGGGACGCTGTACAGGTCGTTCTTGTATATAGTTTATTGGTTTTACTCGTTGGTATGTACATATATTTGTTCTTATTACGGTTATGTGTTCGGGTTTGTTGCGGGGTTCGCGGAGTTCTCGTTGTGTTGTGTTGTGGTTGTTGTTGTTGTTGGTGTTACGGGGCCACACGGGGTGAGTTTTTTTGCAGCCGAGCCGGCTGCGAGCTATGTGGTAGGGGTGATGTAGAGGCGGTACGTGCTGGCGGGGGGGGATCTTGAGACAGCGCGTGGTGGGTGGCTACATCGCGGTCCGCAGGCAGGTGTCTACATCGCGGTCCGCATAGGCCCGCCCCCTGGAGCGGAGGGCTATGTAAGGCGATGCGCAGCAGCACTCGGGGAATTGCAACAGTGAAGACAGAAGACGGAGGAAGAGACAGGGCCCTGAGACCCCTAGCCCGCTGCCCTTGTAAGGGCCGGGACCCTGTGTGGCTCAGAGGCGAGACCTTGGGATTAACGGCCTGACGTCCTTGTAAGGGCCGGGCTGTGGGACCCAGTGGTCGAGACCCATACCCCGGCTAGGGTGGGTCTGATATCTCCCCTTGGGAGGTACGGGGCCGGAGGGCCCGAGAGCGTAGCCGGGTTAGACACGCGTAGCGTAGGCTGTAGTTCGGCTGTACTTGTTACTGTTATATTAATGTTAATAAATGAGTGCTGCCCCGTCAACTCGTCTCCCGCCATAATTGACATATTACATCTGCATTAACCACAGACACATGTGGTGTAAATACAAACAAACAAAACTGCTCTGATAATATATGCATTGTGTTTGAAACAGATTGGTCCACACCAGAGACAGCTTTCTTTAGAGCCCAGTCTCAAACTGTGTTAGACCAGAGGACGCCAAAGGCTCTAAACTCTAAAGAAAGCTGTCTCTGGTGTGGACCAATCAGTTTCAAAGACAATGCATATGTAGTGGCATTGCTGGGCGCGATCACCACGACTCATAGCCAGTAGTACCGGCACCATGTCAACAGGGGCGGAAGGGAAGCTGAGCCGACTAGGTATATGAAGTCGGGCCGTTGGCCCAGTAATCCCCGGGGAGCATCGTGACCAGGGGTGCAGATGACGTCACACTCCAGGTCCCTCGGGAAGATTCCAGAAGGAAGGTGTGGCTAGGGGCGGGTGAACTGGGACTGTGTATATAAACGGGTCCCTGAACGGGCCCGTCAGTTGTCATCCACTTGAAGACTCAAGAAGCCACCTGGAAGACCTGGTGCCGGGGCCGGACCCGAGGACCTTGCCTGGGTCGGGTCAGGTTAGCCTCCCTCAGTCCCGCTAGCAGGAGGACCCTTAGTTGACTGCTCTCCCAGTGTGTAGGGCACGCTAGGGAGGAGGACATACAGTACCTCCTTAGGATATCGGGTGGAAGGGCCGTAACCCCTTTGTATTAAGCTGTATCGTTATTGAATAATAAACGTGTTGCCGCCAGAGAAGCCTGCTTCCATTTGTAACTACACATATATGTCAGAGCATATTATTTTTTTCACCACAAGTATCTGTGGTTAATGCAGACATGATTCCTTGCAAAAGGTTTCAGTTTGGTGTTTTAACATCTTAACACCTGTTTTGTTGCCAGAAAAAAGGTAGAAATCCTATTCTTATATCTTGACACTGCAAAAGAGGTCCCATGATGCAGCTGCTCACTCCGAGCTCTCATTGTCTTGTAATTGCATTGTTTTAGTGCTGTTTGCCGTTTGGCGTCCTCTGGTCTAACACTGTTTGATACTAGGCTCTAAAGAAAGGTGTCTCTGGTGTCGACCAATTCGTTTCAAAGACAATGCATATACTGTCAGATCATGTTTTTTGTTTGTAGTTTCACAAGTTACTGTGGTTAATGCGGACATGAATCCTTGCAAAAGGTTCCAGTTTGGTGTTTTAACATCTTAACACCTGTTTTTTTGCCAAAAAAAGGGTAAAAACCTATTTTTAATACACTACGCTATATACTTCACTACCATACAATACACTACACACTACGCTACTATACACGCCACTATTACACACTACACTACTATACACTACACTATGCACTACAATACACTGCGCTATACACTACACTTTTGACTAGACATGGAACATAGATGGTCAGCGCATCGCGCGTGCTTTCAGATGCACTTCTGCAGCCCTTTGGAAGACTCTTCTGTTCCGGTATTAGGAAGCCAATGGAGGCTGTGCCCTTCTAAATTATCTACATTGAAAAACGAATTTACTTTATAGAGCTGCTTGTTGTTGTTGTGATGAGTTTGTTGTTCTTCGCCCACACATCCGATTCGCACAGTTGGCTATGTAAGGTGTGAAAGAAGTTCAACGTGCATGCAGTAGCACGGTTGGCTACGTACGGTGCAGAAGAAGTTCAACATGCATACGTACAGAAAAAGTCAGTGATATTCAGCGCCACTTGCATTTTACGGTTCGTGAGTTCAAACCCAAAAAGGGGAAGTGTCTTTGTTGGAATATTATTAGAAAAGTTGCCTTTGCGAAATGTCACTTCCCTAAAACTGTGAGAAAAAAAAACCTACAAACAGCCACGGCCTTGAGACCCAGAGGTCAAACCGCCGAGTTTGCCGCAACCGGATATAAAACAAGACGACACTTTTTAAACACTGAGCTATGTAATCTATTTTTTTCCAAAGCTACCTGGTTATCACAAATTATAGCTCAAACGAAGTGGATTATCATCACGTGCTAATGTATAGCAGCAGCAGCAGCAGCAAATAATCTAAACGCAGGTTTCTACAGACCATAGCGACCCACAGGACCTACAGAGAGAACCACAGAGACCCACACTCATAGAGAAGCATACAGACCCACCGAGGTCCACAATACTCTAAATGTGTGACGTTCATTCTAAATGTGGAGTGAGAAACCGGAGCACCTGAAGAAAAATCCACGCTACCACGGCAAAGAGACACGCAACCTCCAAATGTACAGCAGTCGTCAGGTCGGAATCTAACCCATGACCTCCTGTATACCAGGCGAGCTAGTTAACATCTCCCTGCCACCGAGGTACAGACGAGTCGACTGTGAGCTCCATTAAAAAGTCTGCAAATGCAATCGTGGAAGTGAATGAGTCTTCCCTGCTTCCTGTCTTAGAGGACTGAATGTGACGTCATCACTGTGAGCCTATCAGGTGCCAAGACCAGAGGGCGGTTATAGTCGGCGTATATGTTACAATGGACCGTGCTAATCTGGGAATATGCAGTAGCTACTATTAGTTGGGTTATGCACATTGTTCTTTATGATGGACTAGAATTCTAACTCCTGCGGTGGGATTCTCAGCGCCTCGCCCGTCACCCCCACTGATGTCCACTTTCCCCCACCCATGTGTGCAGATACTATTGAGTCTATACTACATACAGTCAGTATACTGACTATATTGTATGTTAGGTATACATTTCTTTATTGGGGGGTGGGGTCGACAATTTTTGGAACCCTGTTTGATCAACTTTTTACCCCCACATCTATAACTTGTAGATTCAGGCCTTCTGAAAGGCTCTTATAATTTAGTTGATGGAGAAACGGACAAACGGACACACAGAATGCTGGGCTTTCATAATAGAAGATTTCACATTTACTGTATCAACGTTATTAAACATTTACCACTCCGCCCTTCCAATATCCACTCGTACCAAGGCACATGACCCACATTTTTCCCATTGGAACCGAGGTTTCTGCATCGCCAATTCTGCACTCACGAGCGTTTTCAAGAAGGTAACCCCTCGTGATAGAGAGAGACAGAGAGTTTTCTTATACATACACCCAGTCTACCAGGTCACGCTAAAATACGTGCCTATGCAGATTGATCTTTGCCCAGGAATGTATGGAGCCACTTTCATGACGTCGAATGCGACTTGAGGCGAGACCTAGACAACGTGGGAGAAACACTTCCCAGGAAATGGAGGCGTCAAGCCAAATCCCCTAAAAAAATAACAACAGTCATTGCATTTCATTGATAATCGGGCACTGTGACACGATAAAAGCTGACGTGAAAAATAAGAGCGTGCTTAGCCCATCAAAGAAAGGGAAACAAGGGGGGCGTGCGTGCCCCATGTTGTATATTTTGGTCTTGAAACACTTCACCTGGAATGGTACTTTCTACAAACAAAATGAAGGTACCCCCATGGGTTCCCCCTTATCACGCTGCCTCCAAATGTAATGTCTATATTTTACTATAAATATAAACAGGAAGAGAATACGCTTGTAATTGTGGAAATTTGTACCCAGAATGGTAGCAATTTAATCATTTTAATCAAAATATTACTTTACAACTATTACAATTTCCAGGTCACAACCTAGCCACTCCCTTTCTCTCCAGGCATCACTGCCCCAACTGCTATTTCACCCATTTTTAAATCGACTCTCCAACACCCCAAATTGCCCCTACGGATAGCGGCATGGCTGCCCGTTAACTGCCCCAACTGACAGTGTCATGGCTGCCCGTTAACTGCCCCAACTGGCAGTGTCATGGCTGCCTGTTAACTGCCCCAACTGACAGCGTCATGGCTGCCTGTTAACTGCCCCAACTGACAGTGTCATGGCTGCCTGTTAACTGCCCCAACTGACAGCGTCATGGCTGCCTGTTAACTACCCCAACATATAGCGTCATGGCTGCCTGTTGACAAAGGTCGTTGCAGCAGCCCCTGGTGTTCACTAACAGCACTTCAACCTAAGGGTCGTTGAAGCCTATACGGTGTCGTCCCTCGGTTCACGTTGTGTTAACAGTGACCTGAAGGTGTACAGTGAGCCACAGACCACTCCGCTTTATTCGTGAACTCGCGGTTTTCAGTAGAAGCCTGGACTCAGATGTTTATTTTTAAAGCCCCCTTATCGCTTCCATACAGCCTTTAGTAGGCTCCCAAGTGCGGTCACCCACTCCCTTGCCTACAGATTGGACTACTCTGGTGGAAAGTCCGCCTCTCTACAAAGGTAACATTTCAACGAGCGTGCTACTGATTGTATGTGATGCTCTGTACCAGGTCGTTTGAGAAGCTGTCGATGGGTTGTGGAGGGCCTTCATCATCCCAGTAGTGGATTAACCAAGATTGCCCATTGATGATAATCATCATTGTGTCCTTTGAGCTAGCAAACTCTTAAATGCCCTTTGCGAGTTGTTGACCACAATGTGTCCACTTTGATAAAACTGGGCCGATGGCTGGCTCAGTGTCCCACCAAGACACACAGAGAAGGTAGGTGGCTGTTTTAACTTTACCAGGTCAGGCCCACTGCGCTATATAGCTCTTTTTCAGAAGCGACCTGGCCACAAATGATTGCTCAACAAATTGGCTCATCATGTGGAAATTTATCGCAGCCAAACACTCTAAACGCATTTTTCTAAATGTGGAGGAAAAACAGGAGGACCCAGAGAAGATTCCACGTGACCACTATAAGATAGACACGCAAACTCCAAATATACAGGCGTCAGGGTCGGGATCGAACCCACGACCCTGTATACCAGGCGACGTATTTAACATATCGCCACTGTGAAGTCAGAGTAACCCACGCCTCGCAACCAGGCATTAGTCAACATCTTGCACTAAATATCGATTTAAAGCTTTCGTGACTGCAGGGATTCATCTTCTTGGTTCTTTCGGTAAAGTCACGTAGAATGGAAATAATAAAATAAAACATAATAAAATAATTCTCACGACGTTTCGGCCACAACGCAAGCAGCCGTCCTCAGGTGAAGACCAGGTCTGTCGGGGAGACAGCGTCTTGCCACTGTGTAGCCAGCTGAAGTCGAATTATAAATATGTATATGAGTCAAGGTGTGGGCTGCCTTGACCAAAAGCATGATTCATACTTGATTTTTTGGATCAGATCTCGTAAGTAAAATGTGTGTCGTACACACCCCTCCATCTGGCATAGCCAATTATAATAATTGTCATGTGAATAAACAATGGAAGCGCATTACTGCTTCAATACACCATTGTATTGGAAAGTAATCTCACAACATTCCCGGTCACGACCAACACCTATGACAATCATCTGAATGGGTCCCTGGGCATCCTCTAGGTCGACTCAGCCTCAAATGTGTACCTTCTGCGGTGTGTAAACATCGCCACTGGGAGCCAAAGGCGGACAGGTGTGGTGATGGCCACCCACCTACACGGGAGATCGTTGTCGTTCTGTGTGTGTGTCTGTGTGTGTGTCTGTGTGCGTGTCTGCGTGCGAGTCTGTGTGCGTGTCTGTGTGTGTGTGTCTGTGTGTGTGTCTGTGTGCTGTGTCTGTGTGTCTGTCTGTGTGTGTGTACGTGTGTGTGTCTGTGTGTGTGCGTAAATTGTGGGGACTCCGTATGTCCCTTCCGACAAGCAAGCCAGCTTTCTCACTCACCATATGTAGCGAACCGTGTTAATCGGAAGTGATATATTTTTCATTATTATATCCCATGTTACTTATTACGTGGAAATGTACAATGTTTATTTTTATTTATGAGTTTTGCAATGCTTCCCTTTTTTGTTGTTGAACCGTTACTCATTGTAGAACACGGACCATATGTGCACTTAAATGCAGTACATTGTGTTACGAACGGCTCTCAGGAACGGAACCCATTCGTAAGTGGAGGACTGCCTGTGTATAAGTTAAGAGACAAGGAGCGAGTGCATTTGCTATTACATATGAGCATAGTCTCATATTTTGAATGAAAACATTTGTCGATTATTATGTTATCAGGATATAATTGTGGCTCCAAACACATCTCCGTGCACGCATGACCGGGCACGGCCATGTCCTGGGTTCGACCCCGCGCGCGTGACTTGTGGATTCTGGGTTTAGTTCACCAGGTGAGAGTGCAGCTCTGACAGCCACTGCGCTCACAACCATTGCTCAAACTAAACCAAACTATTTACATGGCTACCTAATGAAGGCCGCCTTTGTTTCCCTCGTGGCGATGTTTACACACCACACCAGAATTCATTTAAGGCATAATAGATTTAGGGAGGCCCAGGACCGGTTCAAAAATCATCACTTGGTGGTGGCCGTGAGCGGAAATCGAACTGTGGTCGTCGGTTTGGAGCAGAGCACGCTAACTACTACACTATCGCTCACCCTGAAACACACGCACACTCGCTCACACATCGCCCTGCTCGTGGCTGTGGTAAATAACAACACGGCGATTTTTCCCCGAGAGGAAATGGAATTTCTCACCGACTGAGTGACGCATCTGGCTCGACCGCACGTCGTTGCTAACAGCGGCTATTGGGAAGGAGCTGCAGCTTGGAGCAAGACGCCAGCGCAGACAAAACGAGTGCTGCGCGTCCGTATGTATATTGTGTGTATGTTGTGTGTATGTTGTATGTATGTTTTATGTACGTGTGTTGATCTTCTTTGGCACCGTACGTAGCCAACCGTGCTCATCGGTGGTGCAGGGGAAAGATAACAAACTAAAGACGAAAGCAGTTCTAAAGCATTGAGTTGTCAATCTATTTTATTTAAAGTGCATAGCTCCAGTGCCTTACTAATATCGGAAGGAAGAGCGTTCCAGACGGCTGCAATCGCGCTATGCGGTGACCTCTCTCTATTCGATGGCTAGCCAAAAGTGTAGTCTATAGTGTAGTGTATGTCGTGTATATTGGTGTAGTATATAGTGTCGTGTAGTTTAAATAGCATCTGAAAGCGTGCGATGCGGTGATCATCTTTGTTCGATTGCTATCCAAAGTCCGCTACTGCGAGGTTGAATTGAGTTCGTTTGATGTTTTATGCTTTTTGACGAGATCAGCGAGGTATTTTGGTTCATTTGTGGCAAGCACTTTGTGTGTGTAATGAGCAGAGGTGGGACAAAGTCATTGTTATGCAAGTCCAAGTCGAGTCTGAAGTCATCAAATTCATGACTCGAGTCTGACTCGAGTCCAAGTCACATGACTCGAGTCC
Source organism: Lethenteron camtschaticum (assembly GCA_018977245.1). NCBI lineage: Eukaryota > Metazoa > Chordata > Hyperoartia > Petromyzontiformes > Petromyzontidae > Lethenteron > Lethenteron camtschaticum. The sequence goes on along the minus strand of WFAB01001391.1, from coordinate 31,110 downwards.
ACACCTCAGAGGTGGGACAAAGTCATTGTTATGCAAGTCCAAGTCGAGTCTGAAGTCATCAAATTCATGACTCGAGTCTGACTCGAGTCCAAGTCACATGACTCGAGTCCACACCTCTGGTAATGAGTGCGGTGTTGTCCACCCATCTCCTTCATAGGCGTTACTCGCTACGAGCGCACACTACAAATATATGGCAGGCGTTAGGGTCGGGATTAAGCCCACAATCTACTGCATACCAGGCGAGGTAGTTAACATCTCATCACCGTGGCGCCAAAAATTCTGCTGACCACTCAGCCTCCCCACCCCTCGTGACAAAACGCATTCACTTCTCTCTCTAAATACCAGCAATATAACAGGATTCATATTACCGGAACATCCTTATAGCTGCGTTTTTTCACAACTATAATGATATATTTCTTAGGGGGGGCATTTAGATCTTTGGGTTCAGGTAGTTTTATCAGGGTAATTTACCGCACTTCGTCTTTTTATTATTACTAAATATAGTGTTAAATTATTATTCACGTCTGAAATAAAAGTGTCTAAAGATGTTCATTATGAGCATCTGTGACAGAACGAGCTTTTAAGGCTCATCAAATTTTCTCCTGCAGTGTAAATAAAGATGCTGATTCTGAACCTGTGTTTGTATCTGTAGCCAGTCTGCCCTGCTGTCCCCTCTCGTCCCATGTTGGTGAATCCTTGAGAGGGGGACAGGTCGGCTAAATAGACAGCAGAAACAATAACAACAATAACAACAACAATACAACGAATACAGTTCAGAGACGATGATCGATGTACTCTGCGTTGTGGAGGCAACTCCACAACAGCTGAGCCACCAGTGGTGGTGGTTGTTTGTGAAACGGCAAAACTTTTTCAAAAGTCGTCTTCAGAAGGGATATTGCCTATCTACAATAGCGATCAGACACACATCGAATGAGGGCACAGACTAAATAATTAATCTGTCAGCAGTAACGACATCTTGTCCAGCTGCGGCTGGGTGAGGTACGCGTGAGCAAATGGAGTGACGTGACAGTGGCGGTATTAACATGGGCAGCAGCAGTACCAAGTGTAGAAAGTTATCACTGAAAGCCTATGAAACAGAAGTTCCTAGGGCCTACAAGAACATTATGCGGGCCTGAGCTAATGTCACATGTGCAGTTCACCAGCACGAAGTCCGCGCAAATATAAATTGGGGACGTGGCTCGTTCTCTTCTTTGGACGTGGGGGCTCGTGGTCCAATCGCTGATCACCGTTGGCATTCACTTAAATAATAAAAAGCACCTGCTACCCGTAGCTATGAGCAGCGTGCACACTTATACGTGTGATTAATCACAGGTGAGCTCATACCCAGCTACACTTCTATTGAAAGTGTTTTTCAAAGCGAGGCTTTTTGCTGACGTACAGTGAACGTGGGGCGCCGCAGTGACGAGTTTTTATCCCCCTTGCCTGGTATGCAGGAGGTCGTGGGTTCGATCCTGACTAACGATGCCCGTTGTGTATGTAGTGGGTTCACTGATAAATACACTAACTCAGTAGGTAACACGTTTATTCTACAACCACAACAGGGTAACTACATAACCAGTAACCACCACGGATAACTACATAACCGTAATCATCACGGGATAACTATATAAACGGGTCAGGTCAGTCGGCACACTGCCTGACCCACGATGCCGAGCACGAAGACCGAAGACCCAGGGGAAGACGTAGCACGGCGGTCCCATTCCAGCAGACAGCCCGATGCAGCCTCGGGACCTCCCTTTTATACCCCCCAGTGTGGCCTGGCTCCGCCCTCGGCCACACCCCAGAAGATTCTGGGCCATACACCACGTGTCCCTTCTGTAACCTTTGGCCCACTTCCTATACCCTGGCCTATCACGTGCCCTTGCCAGCCAACGGCTGCTACGTCCTCAGATGCTCTCTCTGCCAGTCACCAGAACTATGCCCCTAGGGACCCTTTCCATTACATTGCATACCCTGCTAGCAGAGAGGCTACTTCACTCCCAGTTCCCCTCTCTATCAGTAACTGGCGCTCGGCGCCGTAGTGGCCCATTATATGTCACTACATATATTTAGAGTTTCATCTTTCTCTTCCTGTCTCCGGGTCCTCCGGTTTTTCCTTCCAAATTTAGAATCAACATGCCATGTAGATTATTTGGCTTCTATAAATGTCACATGACAAACTTAGGTTGAACTGCTATCATTTGTGATGGCCAGGTGAGCTCACACCGGGCTACACATCACAGCCACTCCTGGGTCAGGGGACCGCACCTCTGAGAACCACTGCGCTAGAGAACATTCCGAGCAGACACGCGGGCAGCGGTCGTGCAGAGCGACGTCATTTTTCTGCACCAGTTCCAGGAGACAAGAACACAATGCAACGCGAGCACCGACTGTTTCATGCTATGCTTACGTGTATGTATGTTGAACTAATTTCTACCGGAATAAGAATATTATTTCATTTCAAATAGCGTCATTCATGCAATTGCATCCCACAACGCTGCACATCTATTATCCAGTTCCGTACAAAAAGACGAAAATAAACCCCACTACTTAACAAAAGAAGTAATACGTAAATAACGAGAAAACAAATCTTTTCAATGTAATACAGTTCTGTAGTGGAGTGTATAATCGCGTAGTGTATAATAGTGTAGTGTGTTGTGTAAAGTAGTGCAGTGTATGTAGTGTAAAGTGTAGTGTATAGCCGTGTAGTGTATAGTAGTGTATTGTAGAGTATAGTAGTGTAGTGTATTGTAGTGTAAAGTGCATTTAACTGGTCACAACGGACCCTATGTGTTGTGCTGGCTCCTACTTGCCCTTCCTCATCCCTGTCTCTTGTAACCCGCCCTAGGAGCTCCCAACCATGAACCACCGCGAGTCCGCCTTCTTCGTAACGGTAATGGCGGTGGCGGTGCACGTGACTAACTCAGGTAAGAAAGATGGAGTGGAACGTTGGTGAACAACATAATTCAGCGCGCGTGCTCTCAAATGCACGCTCCTTCGGTTGTTTAAATTTGCGATAGAACGGTCCGCCCAGTGCCGGATTATCCTAGTAGCAAAAGTAGCTACAGATTGCTATAGGCCCGCACTTTCAAAGGCCCCGCGCTAAATGCTTTCAAGCTTTCAATTCGGTTCAGTGATTCTGCACTTGCTCTATTACTATAGTACTATACTGCCTTCACCTTTTATGAACGACTGGGTGTTTAAGGTTAGCGATTTGTTTATTATCTGGCTGTATAGCAAATACAATTTCTTTACTATGCAAGTAAAAAAATTGTGTTTTAATATGTATGTTTTTTTTTATTTAGGGCCCCTTTATAACATATGTACAGGCCCCGCACGAGGTTAATCCGGCACTGGTCGCTGACACGGTGGCTGGAGTTTAACTGCCTCGCCATACAGGACGTGCTATTCCGACCCTGATGCATGCTGTAGAGTTTCGTCTCTGTTAATCTCACGATCTAGGAAAACTACCTCGCCTGTATACAGGATTGTCGTGGGTTCGATCCCGACCCATCTGCTATATAATTGTTTGCATTCTCTCTCTCAGGCCGGCCCTATAGCTAGCAACTGGCGCGAGCCGATCGAACCATGCAATCGCGCCCCCACCCCTAAACTCAAAGAGAGTTAACTATCTCTTGTATGCGGAGGCGTGGGTTCGATCCCGTAACCTGAGCCTCTGTATATTGGAGTCAGCGTTTCTCTCTCTGTCATCAGTCAGGTGATCAGGATATGATTAACCCTCGCCTGGTATGCAGGTGGTCGTGGTGATTAGTGACGCCTGCGTATATTTGAAATTTATGTATCTCTCTCTCCGTGGTGGTTACGTAAAATTATCTAAAAACANAAGTGTAGTCCGCAGTGAGACCACGAGGTTAGCGGTCCATCACTTTGTGTGACAGGCAGGAGTTGTGTCGGCCGTGTCACTCATGCACACGCGCATTTTGAGTGGTGGGTTGTGGTGAGAAATAATTCATGTAATAAGCATAGCATCATTCGTGTCACTGTAGAAATGAACAGCTTTAATATCAACTTTGTATTAAAATAAGCAAAGAATGCAGTGGTTGTATCTGTATGTTGTATGACTTCGCACCGTCATTCAACGTGATCGGAGGAATTTTCAAATCACATTATATTGGTAAAAAGACAAAATTTAATTGTTTCTTATCCCCACTGCTCCCCCTTCCGCTTGGAATAAAAATACCAACTGCCTTAGATTTGTGACATCCCTTAATAATCTTTTGGTTCTTCGGTAAAGTCACGTAGAGGGAAGTAATAAAATAATAAAAATAAAACATAATAAAACAATTCTCCGACGTTTCGGCCACAACGCAAGCAGCCGTCCTCAGGTGAAAACCAGGTCCGTCGAGGCGACAGAGTCTCTTCCCTACGGACCGGTTTTCACTGGGAGGCTGCTTGCGTTGGGCCGAAACGTCGTGAGAATTGTTTAATTATGTTTTATTTTTATTATTTTATTACTTCCCTTCTACGTGACTTTACCGAAAGAACCAAGAAGATGAATCCCTGCAGTCACGAAAGCTTTAAATCGAAATATAAAAGGGAAATTTGTGTTATGTGTATCTGTTCAAAATGTCTATTGTGCTTCCCGACATGCAACAAACTTGAAATTTGCCATGTGTGCACCATGCAAAAATTATAAAAATAGACTTTTGTATTATTTTTGGGGGGGGGGGGGCTCAATAATGCATATATGTTTTGCACAGCAAGTAAGCTGTGACGTCACATCTGTCATATGACCCCTGTGCGGAAGCGAAACGGAGTGTGCCTGCTGATCGCGGGTAAAGTGAAATACGAATGTGTTGCAGGTCTCAGGCGTTCTTCGCGCAGCATTGCTTTATTATTTCAGTCGCTTACTGCCGTACGCACCCTGAAAGTTGTGTGTCTGCAGCAAGCGCGTGTGTGTGTACCTATTGGTAGCGTGCTGTGCTACGAACCCGGCGACCTGAGTTCGATTCCCGCTCACGGCCACCACCAGTGACGATTATTTGAACCAGTCCTGGGCATCCCCTAGGTCGACTCAGCCTCAAACGAGTAACTGGTGTGGTGTGTCAACATCACCACTGGGAAGACAAAGGCGGTCGGGAGTGGTGCTGACCACCCACCCCCTCGTAACATATAAAAACGAATGTTTAAAAATATTTTTTTTATTTTTTATGATAGAATATAGTATTGTCATCAGTATGACATAATTATACCATGTTTGCAGTCGATACCACTTTGGAATGTGGGTAAAAGTTGAGTTACAAGATTTGAGGATACAACAATAACAGACAGAGTGAGGTAAATAAAAGCGTGTAATAATAAGTGTTCAGCTTAAACCAGCGAAGCAAGAAGACCAGCTAGATAGGCCCTGGGACTCCCTTGGATCGCTGTCCTTCTCAGGACCGACCAGGGCAAGCCAGTGGCGTGGCCCCGTGAGCCCAGAGCCGATGTTCTTCTAAGAGCCGGTCTGGTGACTCAGGGTGCCGTGATCCCAGCTTAACCAGAGCTGGGTCAGCTAGCCTCCCCTAGCCCTGTAGTGGAGGACCTGGGAGTAGGCTAGCCGGGATAGAGATTGAAGGATCTCCCTGTTAGACGGGTGAAGGGGCCGATACCCCTTCGAGTGTTGTATATCTCGGCCTGTAATATACAACTGTGGTTAATAAATAAGTGTGCCTCCGACTACGTCGTCCAAGTCTCCTTGAACCTACTACATCTGGTGTCAGAAGTGGTCTTCTAAGGATGGATATGAGACGGACGGCTCGTACCAGGGAACCGGGGGCGGAGGAAACCTCGAGCAACCGGGGCTGAGTCCACCCACACCGCAACGGCAGGACGGGTGGGGACCGTCGGCTGACGGACTGCGGCAGGCTCACTCCCGCCTGGCGGAGCTACTCTACGCTGCAGCCGCCACGTTGGAGGAAATCACTCGCCTGGGGGCTGGAGGAGCTGCACGGGGCGACGACGGCCGACACACGACGCCGGTTCCCACCATTTCAATGGGGCTGGAAGTCGAATTTGCCGCCATCGGTACAGTGGGTGCTGAGGGCGGGGCCGGGCTACGTCAGGTGACTGACGTTCGCCAACCAGAAGCCGTCACGTCGTCAATAGCGGCCAGCGCGTCACCAGCAGAGCGACCGCCGATGGCACACGCCCTTCCTGCCGATACTGTGCGGAGTGGCGGGAACGATGGTGCGCGATCTACGGCTGCGGACGCCACGTTACAGCAGCGATTACCACCCCTCAAAGAGTTCGTGGGGAAGACGGTGACTGGGGAGCCTTCCGAAGACGGTTCCTCGCTCATCAAGAAATGGCACAATGGACGGATGACGAAGCACTACGCGCGTTACCGGCGATGCTCGACAGTGACGCCCTCGCTACCCTCACCTCGGCGCCAAGAGCGAAGCGTGCCATGCTGCAAATGGCGCTTCAACTCCTGTCTGCAGTCTACGGACCACCTTCTGACTGCAGACAGCTGTTCTACGATCGCCAGCGGGGTGCCAGGAATCGCCCCTGGCTTACCGCACAGCTCTCCTGGCCCTGGCGAAAGCGGCTTTCCCGCGGATGGATGAGGAAGGGGTGGACGCTATGGTGGCAGAGAAGATATTGCTGTTGGCGGACGATTTGGACATTGTCGTCTTGGCGCAAGACGACTGTGGGCCGCGCGGCACATCCACGCAAACTTGCTGTCCCAGTGTCGCAAGGCCAGCAAAGCGGCGGCCAGGCATACCGTGGCTGCAACCACCCTCCCATCGGAAGAGGTCTGCGCTGTGGATCGCCCGATGGAGTGGAGATCCGGGGGACGACCAGCTCGGGACGGACAGAGCCGCCAGGATCAGCCCAAGCCGTCTGGGGCGCTCACGCACTGCTACAACTGTGGCCTCCGGGCCATGTGGCTTCAGGATGCCGGGCTCCTCGACAGCGCGGTGCGACGCCTCGGCCGGACGTCGCGCCTCTTACCCAAGCCTCACCAGCAAACTCCGGCGAGTCGTGGCACCCCACATGTTTGGCCTACGCACACACCTGTGACACACTCGCTCACTGCAACGAACGGGGGTCAAAAATCGCCTGTCGTTGCGTCGAAATGTTCCACGATGGGAAGGGCGTTCCAACCAGGCCAGTGGTCTGAGTTGGCCCATCGCGTTGTTGCCGCGTCGGTGGGGTCGTCGGTCGTTGTGGGGCATATTGATGGGGTTGAGGTGCGGGTCTTAGTTGATACGGGAGCATCGGCAACTATTGTGTCCGATTTAATTTATAACATTCTCCACGTTCAAAGCCGTCCTTTGCTCCCCGTTGATGTCCCATGCTATGCTGCTAACGGGGGCTCGCTGGGCATTATCGCACAGATCCGCGCGCAAATTTGTATTGGGGACATCAAATTATCCGGCCCGATATTGGTCTCCTCCTCGCTGGCGGTTCTGTGCCTGTTGGGGACGGATTTCTTGGCCAAAATGCCAATTCGTATCTTGGTCGACCAGGGTTGCATCGAACTCCCGTCGGGCCGACGTATAATGTTCTTGTCCTCCCCCGCTACGGTCCGTACGGCAATTGCGACGATACAGGCGCTGGTTGCGAGGACGGTACGCGTACTGCCAGGAGCTCAGATGCTCATGCCTCTTAGGCTGCGTCGACCATTTGCTAAGGGATTGGGGATCGGGAGGTTCTGTTGGGACCATCTAGGGCCGGGGTCAACGGACCTGATTTGATAGCGGCCCAGACCATTGTGAAAGGGGATGGGGACCCCTTCATCGCGGTCCTCAATGTGGGATCGCGAACGGCTGTGGTTCCTCAAGGGACCGTGCTTGCGCACGCGACGCCGGTACCCTGTGAGGAACCGGTCATTGGTCAGGTGAGCACTGCTCCTCCGTCGCAACCGCATTCGGACCGTGATGAGGGGTGGCTGGATGCGCTTTGTGCGGGATCATCGGACCTGTCCGACTCACAGCGTGAGAGGCTTCGAATCCTCCTGCACGAGTTTTCCGACATTTTTAGTCAACACAAATACAATATTGGTTGTACTAAACTGCTGCGACCATATTGACACGGGTGACAGCGCGCCAATCCGCCAAAATCCTTTTCGGTTGAGTCCCGCCGAAAAGGATCATGTCAAATCGGCCGTAGACGACATGCTATCTGCGGATATTATATCCCCTTCTACCAGCCCTTGGGTGCGCCGATCGTCTTAGTTAAAAAAACACGACGGCTCATTGCGGTTTTGTGTCGATTTTCGTTGGCTGAACAAGATTTCTGTAGCCGACGCATACCCGCTTCCTCGGATGGATGAATCGCTTGATGCCCTGGCGGGGGGCGCGGTTCTTCTCCACATTGGATTTACTGTCAGGGTTCTGGCAGCTCCCTCTGGATGATGAATCTAAACCTAAAACTGCTTTCCATACACCGCACGGCCTTTTCCAATTTAACCGCTTGCCGATGGGGCTCCACTCAGCGCCGGCAACTTTTCAGCGATTAATGGAATTGGTCTTGGCTGGGTTGCAATGGGTTTCATGTTTGATTTACTTAGACGATGTCATCGTCTTTAGTAAAACATTCGATGAACACCTCCAGAGGTTGCGTGCAGTTTTCCTCAAAATGCGGGCTGCTAATTTGAAATTCAAACCCAAGAAGTGTCATTTGCTCCGCGAATCGGGTCGGTATTTGGGTCACATTGTCGGACGCTCAGGTATTGCCACAGATCCCACCAAAACGCAATGTGTCAGCTCCTGGCCGACTCTCACCTCGGTGGGGAGGTCAGTAGTTTTGTTGGATTCGCGTCATATTACCGACGGTTTGTCGCTGATTTCGCAACAATTGCGAAGCCCTTACATGCCTTAACATCAAAGGGGTCAAGTTTCACTGGGGACAGGAGGAGGAGGCTGTTTTTCGCTCCCTCCGGGATGCTCTAGTGGGGCTCCGACATTGAGTTATCCTGACTTAACAAAACCCTTCTTGCTCGATATGGACGCAAGCAACACGGGCATTGGGGGCGTGCTTTCGCAGGTTATTGGGGGCGTAGAGCATGTGGTAGCGTACGGCAGTCGGGTGTTGTCTTCGGCGGAACAAAGGTACTGTGTTATCCATCGGGAACTATTGGCGATCGTTTACTTCATTCAGCAATATCGCCCATATCTGTACGGTCGTCATTTCACCGTCCGCACAGATCATGCGGCGCTGCAGTACGCCTTGCGGGTTCAACAGCCATCGGGACAATTGCCTCCTGGGTTCGGGCATTGCAGACCTTCGAATGTGATCTCTGATTCGGTCCTTGCGGCCGCCGCTGATGCGCCTTCAATTGCGGGTCCTATTGAGCAACAAGGAAGGGATTCTTTGCTGGGGTTGTCTGTTGCGGAGTGGGGGCGCCTCCAAATGGAGGACACCTCCCTCCTCGCTTTGCGCCGTCGCATCGGGGGAGTTGGTCGGGAGTTATTCCAGGGTCTTTTGATGCATTGGGACGGGAGATCCCGTCGCCACCGGCTGGTGGTGCCTTCCACATTGAGGGGTAGAGTGGTGTGGGCTGCGCACGAACGACTCCTTCACCTGGGGACTCACAAAACCCTTGCCATGCTCCAGCTGGATTTTTCTTGGCCGGGCATGGCAAGGGACGTGGATGATCTTTTGGGGTCGTGTACTCAGTGCGCGCAACGGAAGCCACCAGCGAGGGGTCCAACCCACCGTTGCAAGTCTATCAAAGTTTCCCGGGTTAACGAGCTCGTCGCACTGGATATTCTGGGCCCATTCTCCGCTACACCTAGGGGAAATAAATACCTGTTGACCGGGGTAGAATATTTTACGAGATGGCCTATGGCCTGGCCCCTCGCCAACCAGTCGGCAGCAGCCATCGCGGAGGCCTTTGTCCAGGGCTACGTCCTCGACAAAGGTGCTCCGGAGCGGCTGCTGACCGACCAGGGTAAAAAATTTCGGGAAAACTTCTCCACGAAGTGTGCGAGCTCCTGGGTATGAAAAAAATTCGTACCTCCCCATATCATCCGCAAACTGACGGGATGGTGGAGCGTCTGAATTGGACTATCATGTCCATGCTGTCCCAACAGGTCTCTGAATCCCAGACCGATTGGGACCTTCATATTCCGGGGGTTTTGGCGGCCTACAGAATGGCTCCTCGTGCGGCGACCGGATTTTCGCCCTTCTTCCTAATGTACGGCCGCGAGGCTAACCCACCTGTTCCGACTCAGCTGCAGATCTCCACGCCGCATGGTAAATCAAAATAGACCGATCATGTCAAATTCAACATCGCTAAATTGACAGAGGCGTGGGAGGCAGCCATCCAGAATTCAGAACTCCGCCAGAGGGCGAATGAGAGGCTCAGGCTGGGTCGGGCGCATGTGCTCCAGTTGGAACCGGGTGACAAGGCGTGGTTGCACTGTCCCCAAGTACCACTGGCGACCTCGTCTAAGCTGGTGCGGCCGTGGCGGGGGCCTGTGGAAGGGTGCAGGTCTTGCGGCCACAATGTGTACGTGTCCGATGGGGGAAGCGTCAGTGGTTCGTGCACCCCTCCAGGTTGAAACCGTTCGTTGCGCCCCATGTTCCTACCTCACACACGCATGGCCAAACATGGGAGGGGTCCACCGACTCCCGGAGTCCGACTTCGCTGCTTTCGCCAGACTTGCCACCGACTGTTCCACCTCCAGGTGCACCAGGATTGACATGCTCACGACCGCCTACCCCTCCCAGGGTGGTCAGGGTCGCTCATCGGCGAAGCCAGACACTCTCGCACCCGGACTGTTGACACCCGCCACTGGGCCAACCGGGCTGCCCCTTGTGACGGGGCAGCCCCGGCAAGAACGCGCGCCAAAACGCGCAGACTTTTGTGAGATCGGCCGCTTGTGCAGCGCTTGCGGGGGCGCGGGTGGGGGGGGGGGGTCCTGGGTAATTGTATATATGTTGGTTTTTTACGGGATGGGGTATTTATTCGGGGAGGGGGGGGGTGCGTCGGGTTATTTTTCTCTCTTGTTGTTGTTGTTGTTAATTACGCGAGGCACACACGGATTTGGAGGGATGCATCTTTATTGTGATTTTGTTGCAGCCGGGACGGCTGCGGGCTGTACAGGGGGGGGGGGTGATGTAGAGGTGTTACAGAGGGCAAACAAACACACTGGGCGTGGTTACGCCCGTACGCAAGGAGATGCTTACATCCACGTCCGCACCGTTTAGCCTGGGGGCTAACACGGCGCTGGGATCCCCCACGTCCCCACCCCTCAGTGGGGGAGTTGCTAAATAAGGCGGTGAGCTGGAGGGCTCGGGGTTGAGTATTCAGCTTAAACCAGCGAAGCAAGAAGACTGGCTAGATAGGCCCTGGGACTCCCCTGGATCGCTGTCCTTCTCAGGACCGACCAGGCAAGCCAGTGGCGTGGCCCCGAGAGCCCAGAGCCGATGTTCTTCTAAGAGCCGGTCTGGTGACTCAGGGTGCCGTGATCCCAGCTTAACCAGAGCTGGGTCAGCGAGCCTCCCCTAGCCCTGTAGTGGAGGACCTGGGAGTAGGCTAGCCGGGATAGAGATTGAGGGATCTCTCTGTTAGACGGGCGAAGGGGCCGATACCCCTTCGAGTGTTGTATATCTCGGCCTGTAATATACAACTGTGGTTAATAAATAAGTGTGCCTCCGACTACGTCGTCCAAGTCTCCTTGAACCTACTACACTAGCAATGGCAGAACTCCACGACTCCAAGAAGTGGCCCCGAAGCTTGCCATAACGTAAGGGACCGTGGTGATTTACAGGCAACGCCAGTTGAGCGTGGACAATGAGAGGCAAGCCGAAACATAACATAAAAACAACGTTTAAAAATACATGTTTTTTTTATTTTTTATGATAGAATATATTATTGTCATCAGTATGACAAGTATACCAAGTTTGCAGTCGATACCTCATTGGGAAGTGGGTAAAAATTGAGTCACAAAATTTGAGGATACAACAACAACTAAAAGTGAAATTTCGATTTAAAGCTTTCGTGACTGCAGGGATTCATCTTCTTGGTTCTTTCGGTAAAGACTTTACCGAAAGAACCAAGAAAACTAAAAGTGAGTTAATAAAAAGCGTGTAAATAAAAAAAGACGGTCATCGCATCGCGCACTTTCAGGTGCGCTTCTGCAGCCGTTTGGAACGCTCTTCCTTCCGATAGGAAGCCACTGGAGCTATGCACTGGAGCTATGCACTTTTAAATCATAAAAAAACACAGCATGACAATTTTTCTAAAATTTTCTTGCTGTGTTTATTCACACCTGATGATGATTGCCTATGTTGCAGTCGAAACGTCGTGAGAATTTTATTGTTTTATATTTGTATTATTTTATTGTTTCCCTTCTACGTGACTACCGAATGAACCAAGAATATGAATCCCTGCAGTCACGAAAGCTTTTAATCAAAACAATGGCTAAAATAAATAATAAACTGCACAGAACATATATTTTGTATTACCTTTGACGATGATTATTATGATTTGACAATGATTCATAAAATGTATAACCGAGTCAAGTGTAAATACGTATAAAGTAAAAAATGCACAATAGCGAGTTCAGGACAAAGCGGGCGGCTCAGAGAGGGCATGCCTCATCTTCATAGCGGACCGTTTCAAAAGTAGTAAAACTCTACGGTCTGTCGGAACTTTCATAAAACTCTCGAATACTGAAGTTTGGCAGGTTCGCGAATAGGGAATTAGTATGCATTTAGTAACTCGCGAATATGCGAAACTAGAAATTTCCATAAGCTTGCGTATACGGAGGGTTATACTGGATTCATTTCCCAGAGATGGGATTTTGAAAAGGTATCTCCTATTCTACGAAGGTACAGCCTTCGGACTTGCTATCTATCTAATCTTACCGCTAGCCCAGCGTCCTCCGGCTGGGACCTAGGGGAGGCACACTGACCCGCCGCTGACCCGGCGGGTCCCCGACCTCTGGTTGCTCAGGACCTTCGCCCTCACAAGGGCGGGAAGGCTGGGAGCCAGGGTCCTATCCAGGACCTATCTCCCTAACCACTGGTTACACTGAGCCCCAGCCCTGACAAGGGCTGGAAGGCTTGGTCCAGGGTCCTAGCTATCTTCAGCCGACTTGGGTCTTCGTGTGGCAGAACTCACCAAGAGCTCTCAGCGCTCTGGCTTTTATACCTGCTCGTGGCCGGGTTGTCCAACCCCGGCCACCTTGTGGAACCCTGCGATTGGTCCTTCCCAATCTGGCATTTGGATCCTACCTCACCCCATTTGACCCTGACCGTTTGATTGAGCAGGAAAACCTTGTTTACGATCCGCTCTCTCAGTTTGCGAACAGCGAGTAGTTAACACCACTACATATGTGTGGAGATGGCATGGTTTCTTGATGCTTCCAGGCTGCTTATATCCAGCCATTAAAGTTCAATGCATTCGTTTTGCACATTTTTCTTTATGTAGCACATAGCCCCATTCAGCACATGGCGGCTGTTGAAGGCGAAGATGTGCTCCTTAACTGTTCGACATCGTCCACAATAGACCGCGTGCGATGGAGATATGGACAGTCTAACACAACGGTGAGTATTGAAATATTCCTCATTACACGTGGCGTTACCAATTTAGCGCACTTTAGGGATTATCAGCTCAATGCAATATCCGTCTGTATTGCTACACACAGTGTGAATATCACTCGTGCAGAATGTGCCGTATATAAAATAATGTTAAGAAATACATTACGAGTAAATGGTCTTAGGCCAAGGTTCCTTTTAGAGATCTCTCTCGTTAGTCTAAGCCCGTGCTTCTTAACCTTTACTGCACCTCTGCTTTTCAATCGTTAAACTTGTTTCATGTTCATAAATACATAGGTTTAATGAAACAACGTAGTTGTAATTACGTGCCCGTGCCAAATTTGTCTGGCCATGTCTCACACCACTCGAAATGGCATCTCGCACCCCCATGGGGTGCATGCACCCCAGGTTAAGAACCACGTGTCTTAGCTGTCCAGAGACCCCATTCAGAAATGGGGGTCCGTTAGCAATCTTAACACGAACTCTGTGGCTCTTTGGCAGCAGCTTGTGGTACGGACATCAAGATGGGTTGACCTCCAACTTCCGTTGGGCTCAATGATAGTGAGACAGAGTTACTTCTAGCAGCACTAAATATCAACTGCCCCTGCTTGCCAGCGCTCCCTGGCCCAGGGATGGTGGGGGAGGGGGGGGGNTGATGAGGGCAGTTATCTGTATTGTAGTGTATAGTATAGTGTAGTATGTATGTGTGTTGAACTTCGTTGGCACTGTACAATGCCAACCACGCTAATTGTAAGTGCGGAAAAAAGACAAAAACTAAAACACAAAAAAAATGAATGAGTTGTCAATCAGCCGCAGCTGTATTTGTTGTTATAACGAATGGACATCTTCTTGGTTCTTTCGGTAAAGTCACGTAGAAGGGAAGTAATAAAATAATAAAAATAAAACATTAAATAATTCTCACGACGTTTCGGCTACAACGCAAGCAGCCGTCTTCAGGTGAAGAATGAGACACTACCAAGCTAGGAGCTTATATATACGCTGGATTGGAGGAAGCTTTGGCATCACCATTAATATCAATGATAGTGTAATAACAGCCATAGAGGGTTCACGTGGGGATTGGCTTGCTGGTCCCGCTCGTAGCCAATAAGGGTTGAGATTGGGACCATGGCCCATGCGTCATCACGACAGGTCATCTGAAGTGATTGGCCTAGCCATTCGGGGCCCCAGCTAATGGGGAGCCGGATGAGGGGCGTGGTCCCGGGATTGACAGGGAACCATCGAGAATGGTCAGAGCTGTCCATACATGATTGGCTGGGGGAACCACGTGACGAAGGTCTTAAGAGCGAGCGAGAGGGAACGATCGCGAGCAGACTGAAAATAACAGAAGCAGGGTCACGTGCGGACGGGGCCTCGGGTTGCCACGTGCGCGGAGGGGACTTCGTGCGGAGTCTGTCCTCTCTCTCCGTTGTCTGCCAGCAACGGAGAGTGAGTAAGGAAAGTGTATGGTGGAGTGGAAATAAAAAGGACTGATTCCGAAGCCGTCTCCTGGAAGGTTATTACACTAGTTTAGAGGAGTGATTCTCATTTGTAGTTAGCTCAGCTTTCTACCATTTCAGAAATGTAGCCCAATATGCCCCTTTGAAATCGGAGCGATGTCGAGATTGCGTGTCACGTGCTACTCTAACTTCTAGGAATCACGATTGCAAACCGCTGTTTGCTGGACTGCCCGAATAGCTTCTTCATTGACTCCAGCTTGTGCGAAATGCGGGCTGCTAGGGGTTCTAGGTGGACAAGGTGAATTGAGATCAAACATCCCCCAGTGCTCAGAGTAATGCAATTGGCTCCCAGGTCCCCCGTTTTGGGTGTCAGTCAAAATCCTTCTGTTAACGCAAGGGGATTTTTATTGCTGCGAGGTGCACAATGTAAAATAATATACATTAAAATTCTACCGATGTTTTAGAAGCGTTAAAAATAATAAGTGTGGCAACTGATATAGTTGCGTCAATGTTTTACTTGTAAAAATCTAAAAATATTAAGTTGTCGATTTAACCCCAATCCTAAATAAAATCTAGGGATGAAATGTTTTTTTTTACACAATTCAACGTTACTTCCAACAGACGTTGTGAATGGCTCAATCTGAATTTAACAGCAGATTGCCAATATAGCTCTTCCGCATAGTTTTTGGGAGTGTGATGCCAGCCTACTGGTATGAATAAACAAACACTAACGTGCATCAATTATTAACATTGCTAAACGTGTAATAAATATTGTTCCACAGATATTATTTCGTAGCAATCAATCTGTCACATCCTGCAACCCACTTTTCTGCTACGTGGTTTTCTCTGGGAACCTGAGCAGTGGAAATGGCTCCATCACTCTGATTTCAGTTCCAGTGAATGCGAGTGGAATGTACCTCTGTTTTCTGGAAACAAGCAGAGCTGATCATCATCATGGCATGGTTTACAACTTGACGGTAACCTCTAAAGGTAATGCCACAAAGCTTGAGCTATAATGAAACTCACTGTAATAAAACTACACACGCTGTGGTTTAGTTTCCAACTATTTTTATGATGCATCGATTAATATATCTTAACATCACGAAACATTAAGATTATTTGTGTGTAAGAATCGATTGTTTACCTGCATGTGTGTATCTATGTATTCAGCTCACTTTTCCCTGGAGATACTAGAGACCGCTATATTCCCAAATGTAAATAAAATTGATTCTGAATGAAAATCGCGAACCTTTGAATCACAACAACGCATCACACTATTACTCTTCATCATAACATTGTATTTCTCTCTCCCAACGTTAACTCAATTGCACTGCAAAATCTCAAATTCGCTCGGGCGGCTTGGCACCCAGAGTGAGCAGCTCACAATCAGAACGTCCCAAGTTGAAATCCTTGGTTGGGGAGATGAACTCAGCCATCATCCTTGAAAGGGTTGGCTAAATGAGTAGCACTTTTAACTTATATGCTATGTTTTCACGTGGCGATATGTTATCTTCGTCGCCTGGTATACAGGAGGTCGGAGGTTCAATCCTGACTCTGACACCTGCTGCTGTATATTTGGAGTTTGCTTCTCTCTCACTCTCCGTAGTTGCTTAATTTTTCTCCTAATCCTCCACATATAATCAACATCACGTGTTTAAAGAATTTAGCTGCTATACGTTTCCACGTGATGAGCCCCTTTGTTAAGCTATCATTTAGTATCCCCGTCAACTCAGGAAGGTTCGTTAATTTCTCTGCATGCTATGGCTCAGAATAGGTGGCACGTGGTTCCAGCGCCACAATATTCACATGCCTGGAGATCAAATCATGGCCAAATACAGAAATACCATTGACTGCGACTTTTAACTCTTGATGGAAAAATCTGCCAAATCTCAGAGCATACTGTAGCCTGGAGTTTGATACAGACCACCGCTAAATTATCGTAACAATAGGTCCTCAACAGCGCCATGTTATATAAATTTAAAAAATCTTCAACATCAACTGATTTGCAACTCTTTAAAAAGAGCAACTAACAAACTAGATCAGTTTCTTCTCGATCTGTAAAACAACGGTGCAAAGACTCGCCGCTCTGAAACTCCTGCAATTATTAGGAAGGACTTAAGTGATGATGCACTGTGCTTAATTGAGAAAAGTAATAAAGCAAAACGCAAAACACGACGAAAAATCTCCACGAAAAACTTCACGAGGACCCGAGGCAAAGCAAGACTAGAGCTGCAGCGACACGGGAGCGGTGACTCTCCGATGGGTAACAAAGTGAGCGATTCCCTTTTACCCACTTCGGGCATCTGTAGCTGGAGCCTACCGCAATGCGTTCCTGCCACACTTACGGATGGGAAGTGGCCATCTGGATCAGTGAGGTGAATAGCTTGCTGGGGGGCAGGAGGGGTCAAATGGGTTATGCACACGGGTTCTTTGCCTTGCGTCTGCTCCCCATTTGCCCTTGTAGAGAGGCGGGGATGATGATCTTACCATCGAACAAGGCAGTTGTATGCATGCACGTATGTGGAACTTTTGTCGCACCGTATATTTACATGCGGGAGGTCAAACCGCATCGCACGGCGCTTTCAGATACTGCGCTGCTCCTTTTGTGGGGCCTCTCGGGAACGCCCTCCCTCTCCTCCCTCTCCTCCCTCCCACCTTTGTTTATGAAACGTCTGCGCGATCTATCCCACAACAGCTTATAATATATTGGTCGCGGAAGCCTACGACGTGTTGAATCAAAGTAATATCGTGCACACGCAAATGGGTAGATTGTTTAAACTTGCCGATGCACATTTATCCTTGAAAGTGTTTAATCAGCAGTACGGATCCTGTACTGGTATCTTCCAGGACAAAACACTACTTGCTATATTGCAATTAACACTTTTTGCTCTGGCGTGTACCTCAAACGTTTGTGCACCACTTTTATACATATTTTTTCACAATTCGGTAAGCCCTAATAGCAATATCATTTTGCTGAAGCTTCGTTCCTGTAGGATCATATTTACAAGGGTCGTCGTGTTACAGACAGGCAGTTGGAGAAAGTTTAATCTAAACTAAATAAAAAAAAGGCCCACGGTGTTACATAATATATTGCCAATCAAAGAGCAACAGTTTGATTAGAGTATGGGGAGACACAAGAATTTGACATTGGGAAAGGAGTAAGACAGGGCTGTATACTGTCTCCCTACCTATTCAATTTGTACAATGAGCATATTATGCGAGAGGCAGGCCTGGATTCCATTGAAGCAGGCGTGAAGATTGGAGACAGAAGAATAAACAACTTAAGAGATGCTGATGATACCACCCTACCATTATATAGCAAAGCTGAAATTATGACCCTTGGTAAATGTTAAAGAAGCTTGTGAGAAGGCTGGGCTGTGCCTCAATCTCCAAAAGACAAAGATGATGGCAATAGAACAACTAAACTAATTTAGTCTGGAAAATGCATCAATAAAAGTTGTGACTAACTTTGTATTCCTGTGCTCCTTGACTGCTGAAGACGGAGAATGGAGCCACGAGAACAGAAAGTGGCCAGATCTCGGTAGAAGAGCCATGTCACAGCTAAATAAGATATGGAGAAACAAGGGCATTACCATAACACCAAGAAGAGACTTGTCAAAGCTCTGATATTCCCTGTTGCCATATATGGATTGAGTTTAAGGGAGCGAAAGAGGATCAGCGTATTTGAGATGTGGAGCTGGAGAAGAATGCGAAATAAACCACGGACAGCCAAATATCAAACATGTATCCTGAGAGAGAGAGAGAGGTCCCGCTCTTCAACTCGAGGCCTTTTTCATTAAGCAGAAATTTATTTATTTGGACACGTTATGAGGACCTCTGGACAGAGGCATCAGTCTTGCTTGGGAATGGAGAAGGTACCAGGTCAGACGTCGACCTCGGAGATGGATGGACGACATCAAGAACACCACTGGCCTTACACTTACCCAGCTACTAGAGGCAGCGAGAGACAGGTTTGGATGGGGGAGTCTGGTCGTGGATGTCACCAGAGGTATATTTTGACCTGACGGCACAAGGTGAAGAGGTGAAGGCCCACTGAGTTATATAGCTCTTTTTCAGAAGTGATTTGGCTACAAATGATAGCTCAACAAAGTGGCTCATCACGTGCAAATGTATAGCAGCCAAATACTCTAAATGCGTTTATGTTGATTCTAAATGTGAGGGAAAATCCGAAGGACCCAGAAAAAATCCACGCGACCACAGGGAGAGAGACACACAAACTCCAAATATACAGCAGGCGTCAGTCGAGATCGAACCCACGACCCCCTTTATACCAGTCGGTATATTTAACATCTCCTAGCCACCATCAATCGCGGTGTCCCTTTCTCTGCAACAGATACCGCTGCTACGACATGTGCAGTAACATCGCCGGTGCCATCACCGGTGCCATCGCCGGTGCCATCGACGGTTTCACCTTCGCGCGTCAAAGCGTCCCTCGCCATAACGGCATGGTCTCTGATCGTCCTTCTGGGGCTGATGGTGCTTCTCTACCGGTGCCACCACCGCCACCACAGCAGGAATTGGTGTTGTTGGAGGAAAATGAGAAGTAATTTCAGCCGTGGTGGTGATGGTATTGATGATAGTGGTGGTGGTGGTAGAAGGAAGGGAGACTCGGGAGAAATGCAGCACCCTGGTGGAGAGACTCGTCCCTTGGATGAAATGGAAACGAGTGAGGTGCGTGAAATCTATCGATCTCAATCTTTTGGAAACTCATTCTTCTACAAAATTCTGATGAAGCTGGTTGTTGATGTTATCACCAGCGAAACATCACGGTACACGAATTTTAAATGTTGTGGGTTGACTTTCCAACACACCGGTGTGCTGAGGTAGTAACTAATTGGCACGTTTTGTTGACGTGACAATCCTTAATATTTGGCTGTCAGGTCGTGGCGGTTTTAACGACATTTATATTTATGCGATCTAACCCACAAATGTTTTATTATGGATAATGTTGGTCGCGAAAACTCATTTCTTGAGAACTGCTTTTTGTATATAGTTTGTTGTCCTTCCCCAGCAACTCCGATAAGCACGGTTGGCTATGTACTGTGTGAAAGACGCTCAACACCCCTACATGCATAGACTCAACACTGCACATTGAATCAACGATTCCCTTACACTCAACACTGCCCATGGAGTTAACACTGCACCGCAGCAACATCCTGCATCACATTGGAGCCGTGGAGTTTGCTGTGCTGCCCTCTCCTGCCCTATGAAAATGAGTGAGTCAGTGAGTGGGTGAGTGAGTGTGTAAGTGGTTGGGTGAGTAAGTGTGGAGGGTAAGTGAGTGAGTTGAGTGACCTACAGTGTGGTGAACATTGAGTGAAACAGTCAGTATCTGGTAGACTATAGGTGGGGGGGGGGGTCAATAAAGTGAGTATTAGAGGCTACTATGACCATGTTCGTAGCTGGAGAAAAGTGATAAGGAGATGAGTGAGCGAGTGATTGGGATACATCAGTGAGCGCTGGATGATAAATCAACCTATAAGCTGCTTTACTCTAAATTGTATGGGTTAATGAGTGAGGCGGGTGAATGAATGGGTGACTGGGTGAATAAGTGTGGGTGAGTGAATGAATGGGTGAGTCAGTATGTGAGTGGCTGAGCGAATGAGCAAATGGCTGACTCAGTGACTGGCAGTGCGAATGACTGGCTAGCTGGTTGAGTGAGGGAGTGATTGAAGTAAATCAGCGAATGCTGGATCATGAATCAACCAGACTACTGCTTTACTCTGAATTGTATGGTGAATACGTGGGTGAATGAGATAATAAGTGACTGGGTGATTGAATAAATGCAGCGTGATTCAGTGCTGAGTGAATTAGATAATGGAGAAATTATTAAGTGTCTGGCTGAGTAAGTGCCTGGCTGCACGAATGACTGGCCGAGTGAGTGAGCGAGTGACTTGAGTAAATCACTGAGTGCTGCATAATTGGTCACCCTGACTGCTACTCCCATCTGAATGATACCGGGTGTAGCAGTGAGGTAGCAACTGGCAGCTCCTGCTGCTGCTCCACCACTCGAGATACGGTGACAGCAGCAGCAAAATTCCATCTTCGGCCAAATTACTCCGTTTGGTGTGGCTGCCTAATATTGGAAGGAAGAGCATTCCAGACGTCCGCAGAAGCATATCTAAAGCATCTGATGCAGTTACCGTCTTTATACAATGGTAAGCCAAAATCCACTGCAAGGATGACCGGAGTCTGCTCCTTAAGGAAATTGCCGAGCTATTGTGGTTCATTTGTGGGAAGCACTTTGTTTGTGTAATGAGTGCGACCTTATAATGTACTCATTTGGCAACTGGAAGACAATGCAGATCAGTACCCATTACACTAGGAATTCAGCGACCCGATGTCTATTACAGCTCACGGCCAACACGATTATTTGACCCCTAGATAGACTCAGCCTCAAATGAGTACCTGGTGTGGTGCATCAAAACATGGCCATTGTAGGGACAATGGCAATTGGGCGTGGTGTTGGCTACCCACCTTTTGTGTGCCTTCCCGGCCTTCACAGGTGCTGCTTGCAAAGAGTACTTGCCCTTACAATCTGTATATAGGCGATATCGAGGATCTTTGTCTTTGGACAGATCGTGTACGCAAGCCTTCAAACGGAGCTTCTACTGCCTTGTACGCAGCCTCGCCGACCTCTCGGAGAAGACGTCACGGTGTACGTGACCATCGCGGCATTCAGTGGGGAGAACGAACTTCCAGACTGAAGGGAGTCACGAGAATAAACAACAGCAGCAGTTGGACAATGCCTTAACCACCAAACTGAACTTTTATTTTACCAGATGAGACCCCACTGAGCTATATAGATAGCTCTTTTCAGAAGCGACCTGCCCACAAATGACAACTCAACGAAGTGGCTTATTAAGTGGAAATGTATTGCAGCCAAACTAAACGCATGTTTATGAATGTGGGGGAAAACCAGAGGACCTGGAGAAAAATCCATGCGACCACGCTGAGAACATGCACACTCCAAATATACAGCAGGCGTCAGTGTCGAGATCGAACCCACGACCTCCTGTAGACCACGTGAGTTTGTTAATATCTCCTAACCACCACGGCAGGAAGAAGAACGACAATCTGCTGTCTACCGTCTGTCAATAGACTGGCCAGGGGAGGCTCTCATCCCCCATGCGGCCTGTTATGCACCATACTTTAAAGCTGTTCAACACGGGGTTTGGTGGAAGACTGGGAGGTGTCCACCACTGGTGTTGGAATGTCATCAGCGATAGCCTATAGACTGTGTGTGTATGTAGGGAGCGGTAGTGTAGCGGTTAGTGCGCTGCGCTATGAACCTGGCCACCCGGGTTTGATTCCTGATCACAGCCAATACCTGTAACGATTCATCTGAACCGGTCCTGGGCCTTCTCTAGGTCGACTCAGCCTCAAAACGAGTACAACGCCACCTTGGGAGACAAAAGCGGCCGGACGTGGTGTTGGCCACCCACCCCTTGGTACCGTATGTGCTTTCATTAGGTGCTCGTTAACAGCACTTGCCCCAAAAGTCTGTAAGGCTATTCGGGGCATGTGTATCCTTTTTGAAAATCATGAATTAGTTATCATGAAAATATCTGTAATGTATTAAATCACTTTTTTACGGGGAGTCCCTAACTTTCTAATGGGTTCCATTCGTGAGGAGCCTTGCGTAAGTCGAACGGTTCATACGTCGGGACACAAGAATGTGGTGCTGTATTTAAATGTGCATACGGTCAATGTTATAAATATGTTACGATTCAACAAGAGGGAAGCATTATTAAACTCGTAAATGAGAAGAAATGTACATTTGCATGTAATACTGTAATAAATACTGTTCCTTGACAACTTTAAAATTCTCACTTTAGGGAAATAAACAGTTTCAATCAATATCAATAGGTCATACAATCCATTTGTAGCTTCTGTCCAGTAACAGTATTTGTCACCTTAGTATTTTGCCATTCATAATAATGATTTTTGGGTTAAATTGCGTAAATACAAATGTATTGTGAACCACCACCACTCGACACAGCCATCAGTAAGGGTTGTCACGTGAATAAAACGTGCAAATGAGCTACTACTTCAGCACATCGGTGTGATGGAGAGTAAACCCACAACATTTACAATTGAGTATAACGGTGGTTACAGCCAGCTTCATCAGGCGATTTGCCGTAATTTTAAAGTCTTCCCGGTCCCGGTCTTAAATAGATCAACGTGATTTCATCGTTGTGAGCCTATGTTGTGCGTGTCCTACTGTGGCCCATGGAATCAGGCACTGGGAGATCCACAGCAAAGCTAATACCGTGTAACAATGTGGGTGTCCACAATAAACACCTCATTCGAGACCCAAACATCACACCTCCATTCTTTAACATTCCTCGAAGACTCTGGTGTCACAATTATAAACTGCATTAGAACATCAACAGCAGGTCAATGTGCACACCACTTTCATGATTGGAAACTTTAAGATAGCCCCAGTAGTGCGATTGTGGCCATGCAACCCAAATTATCGCCCACATAGTAAACCACTGTCGTGTGTGCTTCTTCAGTGGAGGAGGCTGAATATCATAATTACATCAACTCTCTCCTGAAGCCCTCTCGTCGTCGCCAGCAGACCTCGACATTGACATTAGGCCCCTGAACGATATTGCCAGCATGTGCAAGAATATAAGAGAAACTGACTTGAAATTTTTGTCGATTGTGTCCAGTTTATTCTGATCCCAAACAAGAAACATTTTCAAGTCAGTGGTGAATAATAATGAATTATCTGCAGCTTGTAAAAAATGATGTTACTTTCACTTCGTGATTTCAATTAGGATGATGCATGCAGTTTACTGATAATGTAAAGGAGTGGATCATATTGTGTATGGAAAATAAAAGTAATTATTAACTGCGAATAGGGTGACGGCGATTTGATGATTGGTTAACGAGTCGCACAGATACTCAAAAAGTGGTTATTATGTGATCTATGCTTTCAGACTGGTAATGCAGTCACACTCTGGCCTATATATGAAAAATATTAGTGCTCTGCTGCTGCTGAACTTAAGGCCAGCCTTGGGGTGATATGGGTTAAAATAATCCAGAGCCAAGCCGCAAATAAAAATACAGCCCGTCTATGACATCGTGGGGTGGTGGCGAGGGGTAGTGAGGAGGGTGATGAGGGATGTGGGAGGGGTGGTGGGGGAGCGATAATAGTGGAGGGTGGAGGTGAATGTTGGAGGGTGTTGGGGGATGGTCTGGCCGATGTTCCGCTTGGACCTTTGCACTCAAGCAATGCAGCTAATCTGGCTGTCACTTGATGCAGCTATCTGGCTGTGACGGTCCCACCTGATGACGGAGACTTGTGTTGCCTCCGAAACGTCGTGATTTTATTGTTTTATTTTTATTAATTTTAATTTAATTTTTTACCTACGTGACTTTACCGAACGAACTAAGAGTATGAATCCTTGCAGTCACGAAAGCTTCAAATCTACTGTTTTTTGTTTGGCTCTGAGCTTGGTCCCAGCCATGATTTATGCTCTTCGAAGGAATATGGTTTTTCTTTCAGAATAATTATTTCAACCTATTATGCGAACAGTGTTCACTCACTTTCAAAGAGCGAGAACGACTCGGATGCGTGAGGCGGCACCACAGGCAAGATGGAAGGCAGCCACGCAGTGAGCCAGTGCCATCAATTGCCCAATATTTGTGGTCCTCTATATACTAACGTGTTATAGGTAAATTAATAAGTGTTTGCATCTCGGAATAAAATCACACATGCGAGGGGGAAACGCCTTACCCCATACAAACTGAACAGGTGGAGTCCACGTTTGTTTNATATTGCCATCTCCTGGTATGTCTGAGTATTTACACCATTGGAACCTCTTTTGCCAGGAGCATTGTCTTTGAGTTGTGCGCCTTTTGGCGTCATCTGGTCCAACACCATGTGAGACTAGGCTCTAAGGAAAGCTATCTCAGGTGTGGACCAATCAATTTCAAGGACAGTGCATACATTATCAGAGTAATGTTTTTAGTTTGCATTCCGACTGCAGGTATTGTGGTCAATTCAAACATGACTCCTCGTAAAAAANGGTGTCAGTTTTGTTGCCAGATAAAAGGGTAAAAAAAAATTATCATGTCTGAGTATGGCTACATCACGGCCACAGGGAGAGAGTTTGACAACATTTTGTACGACCACCAACCCTTACTGTGTCCCTAGTGCTGGAATCCATGCGTGTGCCACCACGCGCCTTTTCTCAGAGACGTCATGGAGACGGTGCTTATTCAAGAACATGTATTTTGGGTTATTAAACATCCTGGAAGACATGGAATGGTCTCATGGCTATTTTTGTATTCAGAACGATATTCCAGAAGTGTAAGACGTCTTTTTTCGTGAAGAATGACATTTGGAAGGTACTGACCCGTTCTCCATTCGTGTTATTGGTCAGAAGGCTCTTCTGAAAGGTTATTTCCATACTGAATAATCTCCCGCTTGTTATTTTGTTATCACAGTGTGTCCCCTAAACAGATTTCTGCGGAGGGAGCTGGTAGGAACGTAGGGTTGCTCGGTCAACGGCCAGGGTCAACGGGGCGTTGTGTATTCCGCAAATATGCCGACTGTGAGGGCGGGCACAAGCCGGCGTGAGTAGGTTAAACGTTGATATAAGGGCACCACGGGTGACCAGCCCTCCCACCCAGCCCCACCGCTCCCACCCCACCCAGCCCACCCTCCCACCCAATCCATCCCACCCTCCCACCCAGCCCTCCCTCCCACCCAGCCCCACCCACTCCTCCCATATTTGGAATGCACGACGGGCTGGTGTAACCAGAGGTTCCTACCAGTAATAATATATAGGTGTATATACCGTGTCCCACATATCATTGAGGGGTGGGGGTGGGGGCATAAAATGTGACTCGACTATCGGTAGCCGAATGGTTTAGTGAACTGAACGGTTCTGTCTCCCAGCGTGGCAGTTAAGACAACGAGACGAGCGTCTTCAATGCAACTCACGCAGAACCTGTCCACCCTGCGCTACGAATGGGGCTCACCACAGGCCGCACTCGGCAGATCGCGTGTGGTGGGTGGAGTGTGGGTACATCCACCTCTCCCAACGCCTGCTGGCCGGCACGGCAGTCGACCCCAGCGCCACCTGGAGGGGCTCTCTCTGCCGGCGGAGCTCCTCTTGCCAGCGGTGGCCGAGCGAGCGCTTGCGAGGCTGCCCCTTCGCCCCGCTCCGTCTCCGCCACTCGCGGCTCTGTCGCTGCTCCAGGCGGCAGCGCCTCGCTTCCTTGGAGCTCGGAGGCTGCGAGACGACACCGTAGAGACGCCCTCTGCGCTCGCACTCGCCGCGTAACTTGCCCATTGGGGCTAAACTGAGGCAACGTTTGCGAATAAAATAACCAACGTTAATTATCACGAAATTATCACGAGTTTTGTGGAAAAAATAAATCTTTACTGTAGCGAAGAACCCACTTTAATACTCTTTGTTTCTTTCGGTGAAGTCACGGAGGTAGAAATAAAATAAAACAAATTACGACGTTTCATCGCAACACAAGCAATCTTCATCAGGTGAAACAACCACACCAAGAAAATGCCGAAGTAATTTCTTCAGAACGAAAACTTTACAATTTGGCCTCCGGAATAAAAAAAACCCTCATAGAAGATGTAGGTTAACCGGTTAAAACCGGTTATGAACAACTAAACACTGCGCTTTGCAGGTCGGAGGGTGAAAGTGGAAGAGGTCGCAGAAGCTCAGCCCGTGACGCCAGCGGGCACACTGAGCGAGGTCACTCCGCGAAACGTCTCAGGCACAGAGCTGCTGCTGCAGCTGCTGCTACAGCTGCTGCAAGGTGACTCTCTACGCAGTCAGCACGCCGCGGGCTTTAGGTGAGAAGGGTGCACGCGCTAAGACTCCTCAACCATAACCATACAATTGTAACTTAGTGTAAAGGAGAGCCGACACAAGGTTGCAGGAGGTTCGTCATATTCCTTTTCTCCCATTCACACCTGTCCCCAGCCGTACCAATCTCGTTACAGGTGAAGTATGCGAATTGACGGCAGGAACTTCTTGACGGGTAACACACTTTTATTAAATCCTTCAGGTATCACAATACAACGTGTGGTCTTCCTTCTTCCTCCGACACACTCCACTAATCTCGTGTAAGCTCTAGGCCTCTGGCTACACACCATATACTCGACTCGTGTAAGCCCTATGCCTCTGGCTACACAATACACTCGACTCGTGTAAGCCCTATGCCTCTGGCTACACTATACACTCGACTCGTGTAAGCCCTATGCCTCTGGCTACACTATACACTCGACTCGTGTAGACCTATGGCTACACACCCTACACTCGCCTCTGGGTTACACAGAGTCCCGGTCCCTTAGGACAGCGGGGCTAGGTACCGCAGGGCTCTAGGTCTTCATCCCCGTCTTCATTCTTCGCTGGTTACCCACTCCCCTTACGCCTGTGTGCATCCCCTTTTATAGCCCCTGCTCACGAGAGGCGGAGCTGATGCGTACATTCCGCATGAGCATCGCTCCTTAATAAACCAATCACGACGCACTCTCTTTACGATCCGGTTTCCCCAGCGCGTGTTAACACTCCTCCACCAATCCCACCGCGCTGCCACCCGGTCACTCCCTCTCAGCATGTCACCGGTCCACAGCCAATCAGTACCCCGTAACCCACGACCCCGCGCTGACCCCTGATCCTCCACCGTCAGCGCGCGTCACCACCTACACAGCCAATCATCACACACTGTGCATACGATCCTTAATCCAGCGCGTATCACCTCTACATCACCCCCTCCCACATAGCTTGCAGCCGGCCCGGCTGTTAACCTACAACACAACATAACGCAACGCAGTAATAAAGAACTCCCCATCCCAGTGTGCCCCGTAACACAACCTTAAATACGAAGCAATATACAGCCGACGAACAACACAATAAAAGCGAACACCGTAAAACGAACGCGCCAAGTGTCACCGTGACCCACGCAGTGCCGAGGCGCTCCGGCTGCCTCGACTCCGCACGTGGTAGATTACACAAAGTAGCGCGACCTAGCGCGAGTCCGTCTGGCCGGTCCGTCGTATGGAACGGGACGTTGGCGACCGTCCGGTGTCTCCGGCAGCTCTAGACGGCACGGATCGGGCCTGGAAGGACCGGCCCTGCCGTGGAGATCCGGCCGCCGGTGGTCGGCAGCAGTCAGTTCCGAGACACCTGGGAGCGGGTCAGGCGGAGACATGTGAGGAGCAGGCAAGGACAACTCCCCCTCAGGGTCGTCGGTCACGTCACATGCTCGGCCCTCACGACACAAGGGGAGGCCATACGGAGGCGAGAACGGTTTCAGTCGGGAGGGTGGACGTACCAACGGCGTTTCCCCCATTTTATCTGAACGCACTGGGGGCGCGCAACCCGCACGACCTCCACGGGTCCCCGCCACGGCTTCAACAATTTAGGTGACGTGGCCAAAGGTGCCTGAGGCAATGCAGCCAGGCCTTGTCACCTGGTTCCCAATTGTGCACGGATACCTTCCGTGCCGCAACCGCTCGTTCGCAATTTGGCGAGCCTGCGAATTAAGCCGTGCGGCCTCCCTTGCCTCTGTCAGTTTATGAATATTAAATTTAATATGCTCTGCCAATTTAGAATTAGTTCGTGGTGCGGGCAAACCCAGCTGCGTTTCCATGGGCGGGTCGGCTTCCCGGCCGTACATTAGAAAAAACGGGGAAAACCCCGTAGCTGCATGGGGGCCATTCTATACGCGGCAAGGACCCCAGGGACCTGCAGGTCCCAATCAACATGCGACTCACACACCTGCTGGCACAGCATAGAGGTCAATGTCCTGTTAAGCCTCTCCACCATCCCGTCCGTCTGCGGGTGGTACGGGGAGGTACGCACCTTTTGGTACCCAACAGGTCGCACACCTCCTGCAGTAATTTACTCGAAAAATTTTTCCCTTGGTCAGTCAGCAAGCGTTCGGGAGCCCCTTGTCCAGGACGTAGCCCCGGACAAAGGCGTCCGTCACAGCCGCCGCCGACTGGTTGGCGAGTGGCCACGCCATAGCCACCGGTAAAATATTCGACCCCACCAACAGGTATTTATTACCCCTAGGCGTGACCGGGAAGGGCCCCAGAATATCGAGTGCAACGAGCTCGTTAATGCGCGAGACCTGAATAGATTGCAGCGGTGGATTAGCTGCCACGGGCGGTGGTTTCCGTCTGGCGCACTCAACACAACCCTTTAGAATATTCACCACATCACCCCCCATTCCGGCCAATAATAGTCACGCTGAAGCAGGGCAAGCGTTTTGTTAACTCCCAAATGCAAGAGGCGTTCGTGTGCGGCCAAGACAACCTTCCCCCTTACAGCAGAAGGCACCACAATCGAATGCCGCCGGGACAAACTGTCCCATCTCATCAACAGGCCCTGCTTAAGCTCGTAGGAGCCAGTTCGGTCGTGGCTACCTTCGGAACCCTCCGTCTTCCGGCGCAATGCCAGCAGGGAGCTGTCCGCCATTTGGAGACGGCCCCACTCACTCAACGACAGTGAGAGCAGCGAGTCCTGACCCCTGGGTAGCGGGACCATCCCCAATTGGTGTGCTCGCGGTCGCAACCAACGCCTCCCTACCTTCCGTAACCGGAGGTTTACAGCGCGCCGATCCCGATAAGCACGCACATTTGTGACAAGGCAACAACCGCGACAGGGCATCGGCATTCGTGTGTCGCAACCCTTTACGGTACGTAGTCGTGAACTGATAGTCCTGAAGGACTTCCAACCAACGCGACAATTGGCCCGAGGGCTGGGCAACCCGTAATGAATACTGGAGCGCCGCATGGTCCGTCCGNACCGTGAAATGACGACCATAGAGATATGGCCTGAATTGTTGTACAAAAAAAACAATGGCAAGTAGTTCACGACGGGTGACGCAGTAGCGCTGCTCTGCCGGCGACAACACCCTGCTACCATAGGCGACCACCCGTTCGACCCCTCCAATGACTTGGGACAGCACCCCCCAATGCCCGTGTTGCTAGCATCCGTGTCTAGCAAGAAGGGACTCTCGAAGTCCGGATAGCGCAAGGGTGGGGCCCTTACCAAGGCGTCCCGGAGGGAGCAGAATGCAGCCTCCTCCTCCGGCCCCCACCGGAACTTCACTCCTTTTGCCGTTAAAGCGTGCAAGGGCTTCGCAATGGTGGCGAAGTGCTCAACGAATCGGCGATAATACGAAGCAAAACCGATGAAACTGCGCACGTCTGACACTGACGTGGGCGTCGGCCACGAACTGACACAGTCCGTCTTCGCAGGATCGGTAGAAATCCCCGAAGAGTCGACAATGTGACCCAAATACCTCACGGATTTACGAAAAAGATGGCATTTGGCCGGTTTAAACTTTAATTTAGCCGATCGCATTCGCAAGAACACCCCTCTCAATCGCTGGAGGTGTTCCTCGAACGTTTTACCGAAAACAATGACATCGTCAAGGTAAATGAGGCACGTTTCCCACTGCAAGCCCGACAAAACCAATTCCATAAGACGCTGAAACGTCGCAGGAGAGGAGTGAAGTCCATGGGTAACCGGTTAAACTGAAACAGGCCCCTGGAGTCCGGAATGCAGTCTTAGGCTTAGACTCCTCGTCGAGTGGCAACTGCCAAAATCCGGACAATAAATCAAGAGTCGAAAAGTATCGCGCACCGGACAATGCGTCGAGAGACTCGTCCATCCTGGGAGCGGATACGCGTCGGCCACCGAGATCTTATTCAGGCGGCGGAAATCGACGCAAAATCGCAGGGACCCGTCCTGCTTTTTAACGAGCACAATAGGTGCTCCCCAAGGACTGGAAGAAGGCGAAATAATGTCGGCTTCCAGCATATCGTTAACTGCCGACTGAACATGTTCCTTCTCAGCAGGACTCAGTCGGAAGGGATTTTGCCTGACCGGTGCCGCATCGCCCGTTTCAATGTGGTGGCGTAGCAGGTCCGTGCATCCGATATCATACTTATGTTTACTGAAGACATCCGAAAATTCAATCAGCAACCCGCGCAACGCGCCCAACTGTACCGCTGACAAATCGTCAGAGTCCGCGCCCAGCATATTAATCCAATCTAGGTCCTCCTTTGATGGTACGCTATTCGTGGGGCTCGGATCAACCTGCGCAACCAGCCTCTCCTCCGCAGGGACCCGCGCCG
>WFAB01001390.1:145000-207479 GCA_018977245.1 Lethenteron camtschaticum | reverse complement strand
TTCAGACTACACACACATTCAGACTCACACACATTCAGACTCACACACNCCTCCAGACTCACACACACGTCCAGACTTACACACAAACCCACAGACTCACACAAACCCACAGACTCACACACACCCACAGACTCACACACATTCAGACTCACACACACCTCCAGACTCACACACAAACCCACAGACTCACACACACCTCCAGACTCACACACAAACCCCCCACAGACTCACACACACCTCCAGACTCACACACAAACCCCAGACTCACACACACCTCCAGACTCACACACAAACCCACAGACTCACACACACCTCCAGACTCACACACATCCAGACTCACACACACCTCCAGACTCACACANCAACCCACAGACTCACACACACCTCCAGACTCACACACATTCAGACTCACACACATCAGACTCACACACATTCAACTCACAGACTCACACACACCTCCAACTCACACACAAACCCACAGACTCACACACACCTCCAGACTCACACACAAACCCACAGACTCACACACACCTCCAGACTCACACACACCTCCAGACTCACACACACCTCCAGACTCACACACAAACCCACAGACTCACACAAACCTCCAGACTCACACACACCTCCAGACTCACACAAACCTCCAGACTCACACACACCTCCAGACTCACACACACCTCCAGACTCACACACAAACCCACAGACTCACACACACCTCCAGACTCACACACATCAGACTCACACACATTCAGACCACACACACAGACTCACACACAAACCCACAGACTCACACACACCTCCAGACTCACACACAAACCCACAGACTCACACACACCTCCAGACTCACACAACCTCCAGACTCACACACACCTCCAGACTCACACAAACCCACAGACTCACACACAAACCCACAGACTCACACACATTCAGACTCACACACAAACCCACAGACTCACACACACCTCCAGACTCACACGAAACCCACAGACTCACACACACCTCCAGACTCACACAAATCCAGACTCGCACACATCCAGACTCACACAAACCCACNGACTCACACACAAACCCACAGACTCACACACACAGACTCACACACAAACCCACAGACTCACACACACCTCCAGACTCACACAAACCTCCAGACTCACACACACCTCCAGACTCACACAAACCACAGACTCACACACAAACCCACAGACTCACACACATTCAGACTCACACACAAACCCACAGACTCACACACACCTCAGACTCACACGCAAACCCACAGACTCACACACTCAGACTCACACAAACCTCCAGACTCACACACAAACCCACAGACTCACACACACCTCCAGACTCACACAACCTCCAGACTCACACAAACCCACAGACTCACACACAAACCCACAGACTCACACACATTCAGACTCACACACAAACCCACAGACTCACACACATTCAGACTCACACAAACCTCCAGACTCACACACACCTCCAGACTCACACACACCTCCAGACTCACACACACCTCCAGACTCACACAAACCCACAGACTCACACACACCTCCAGACTCACACAAATCCAGACTCACACACATCCAGACTCACACACATCCAGACTCACACAAACCCCAGACTCACACACACCTCCAGACTCACACACATTCAGACTCACACACATTCAGACTCACACACAAACAGACTCACACAAACCTCCAGACTCACACACACCTCCAGACTCACACACATCCAGACTCACACACATTCCTCCAGACTCACACACAAACAGACTCACACACATTCAGACTCACACAAATCCAGACTCACACACATCCAGACTCACACAAACCTCCAGACTCACACACACCTCCAGACTCACACACACCTCCAGACTCACACAAACCTCCAGACTCACACACATCCAGACTCACACACATCCAGACTCACACAAACCCACAGACTCACACACATCCAGACTCACACACATTCAGACTCACACACACCCACAGACTCACACACACCCATCCAGACTCACACAAACCTCCAGACTCACACACACCTCCAGACTCACACAACCCACAGACTCACACACCCACAGACTCACACAAACCTCCAGACTCACACACATTCAGACTCACACACACCTCCAGACTCACACACAAACCCACAGACTCACACACATTCAGACTCACACAAACCCACAGACTCACACACACCTCCAGACTCACACACATCCAGACTCACACACAAACCCACAGACTCACACACACCTCCAGACTCACACAAACCTCCAGACTCACACACACCTCCAGACTCACACACAATCAGACTCACACACACCTCCAGACTCACACACACNTCCAGACTCACACAAACCTCCAGACTCACACACACCTCCAGACTCACACACACCTCCAGACTCACACAAACCCACAGACTCACACACACCCACAGACTCACACACACCTCCAGACTCACACACACCTCCAGACTCACACACACCTCCAGACTCACACAAACCCACAGACTCACACACACCCACAGACTCACACAAACCTCCAGACTCACACACACCTCCAGACTCACACACACCTCCAGACTCACACACCTCCAGACTCACACAAACCACAGACTCACACACACATTCAGACTCACACACACCTCCAGACTCACACACAAACCCACAGACTCACACACACTCCAGACTCACACACAAATCTTGTTGTTTTGTGTTGTAATAGTGGTGTTTGGTAGAAGTGAGTGGGTGTGTTGGTGGTCCGGCAAAACAACCCCCTACCTCCTTGTGGTGCCGGACGGGCAACACTGGTGGTGAGCGTGGTGGTGAGCGTGGTGNTGAGCGTTGGCGATCATGGTGGTGGTGATGGTGGTGGTGATGGTGGTGATGGTGATCATGGTGGTGGTGAGAGTGGTGGTGGTGAGCGTGGTGGGCCACGATGCATGGTGGTGGTGATGGTGGTGAGCGGTGGTGGTGAGCGTGGTGCGATCATGGTGGTGGTGATGGTGGTGGTACGATGGTGGTGAGCGTGGTGGTGTGAGCATGGTGGTGGTGAGTGAGCGATGGTGGTGGTGAGCGATGGTGGTGGGGCGGTGGTGGTGGTGAGCGTGGTGGTGAGTGGTGGTGGTAGNTGCTATGGTGAGTGTTGGTGGTGAGCGTGGTGAGGGTGGTAGCAGCGTCCCCACCTNACTCCAGGATGAGTGACGCCTCTCCTTGGTCATCTTGGGCTCAAACCCTCCCCGATAATAACCACCAAACGCCTGTCCCACACACACAGACACACACACACACAGACACACACACACAGACACGCACACAGACACNCACACAGACACACACACACACAGACACACACAGAACACACACACACACACACNGTACAACACACACACACAGACAACACACACACACACNGGTGACAACANACACACACANACNGACAACACACAACACACACAGACACACACACACAGACACACAGACACACAAACACACACACACACAGACAACACACACAACAACACACAGNCACACAACAGACACACACACAGCAACACACACACAGAAACACACACACACAACACATAGACACACACACAGACACACACACANACAACCCACACACACACAGACACATAGACACACACCACACAGACACAACAAACACACACACACACACACACAGACACACACACACACACACACAACACACAGAACACACACACAGACACACACACAGACACACAGACAACACACACAACACACACAGACACTAACACACACACAGACACACACACAACAACCACACACACAATAACCAACACACCAACAGACACACAGACAACACACAACACACAGGCACCACCACACACGCAACAACACATAGAAACACAACACAAACACACACATAGACCAGACACACATAGACGCACCTATGAAGGCTACCGGCACGTGGCAGAGGGGTGGGTGGCCAGCACCACGCCCGGCCGCCTTTGTCTCCCNAGTGGCGATGTTTACTACACACACTGTTTAGGTTATCTAAACCGGTCCTGGGCCTCCCTAGGTCGACTCAGACTCAATGAGTACCTGGTGCGGTGTGTAAACATCGCCACTGGGGAGACAAAGGCGGCCGGGCGTGGTGCTGGCCACCCACCCCAGCAGTCAACCCACGGCACCTGCCGGGTCTATCCGTGACCTCCTCCTCCTGCACCTAGCTGGCACAGCAGTCAACCCATGGCACCTGCTGGATCTGTCCGTGACCTCCTCCTGCACCTAGCCGTTGGCACAGCAGTCAACCCATGGCACCTGAAGGGTCTATCCCGTGACCTCCTCCTGCACCTAGCCTGGCACAGCAGTCAACCCATGGCACCTGCTGGGTCTGTCCGTGACCTCCTCCTGCACCTAGCCTGGCACAGCAGTCAACCCATGGCACCTGAGGGCTGTCCGTGACCTCCTCCTGCACCTAGCCTGGCACAGCAGTCAACCCGCACCTGTTGGGTCTGTCCCGTGACCTCCTCCTGCACCAGCCTGGCACAGCAGTCAACATGGGACCTGCTGGGTCTGTCCCGTGACCTCCTCCTGCACCTAGCCTGGCACAGCAGTCAACCCACGGCACCTGCTGGGTCTGTCCCGTGACCTCCTCCTGCACCTAGCCTGGCACAGCAGTCAACCCACGGCACCTGCTGGGTCTGTCCCGTGACCTCCTCCTGCACCTAGCCTGGCACAGCAGTCAACCCACGGCACCTGCAGGGTCTGTCCCGTGACCTGCACCTAGCTTGGCACAGCAGTCAACCCACGGCACCTGCTGGGTCTGTCCCGTGACCTCCTCCTGCACCTAGCCTGGCACAGCAGTCAACCCACGGCACCTGCAGGGTCTGTCCCGTGACCTCCTCCTGCACCTAGCCTGGCACGGGCGCCGTGGGTCGACGTGGNNTCACCGAAGTGGGTAGGGTCTGCATCGTCTTCTTGNTGGCCGGCTCCGCTTGCTTGAAGGCCGTGATGGCGTAACGCCCTGCAGAGACAAAGGTCCCCCGTGTAGCCTCAACACACCGCAGGGGCAAGTGCAGTTAGCAGCGAGTAGCGCCTATGAAGGTCGACACAGACAAAGCTCCCCGTGTAGCCTCTAACAGGCTGTAGGGGCAAGTGCTGTTAGCAGCGAGTAGCGCCTATGAAGGTAGAGACAGACAAAGATCCCCCGTGTAGCCTCTAACAGACCGCAGGGGCAAGTGCTGTTAGCGAGCACCTATGAAGGCTACCGGCACTGTGGCACACGAGGGGGTGGGTGGCCAGCACCACGCCCGGCCGCCTGTCTCCCCAGTGGCGCCTATGACACACACACACNGTCACTCACACACACANACACACACAGTCACTCACACACACAGTCACTCACACACAGACACTCAAACACACAGACACACACGGTCACTCACACACAGACACACACACACACAGCCACTCAAACACACACAATCACTCAAACACACACTCAAACACACACAGACACACACAATCACTCACCCACACACGACACACACAATCACTCANATACACAATCATTCACCCACACACACACTCACACACAGACNCACACAATCACTCACACACACACAATCACTCACACACACACACACTCACACACACACAATCACTCACACACACACACTCACTCACACACACACTCACACAGACACACACACACAGACACACACACACACAATCACTCACACACAGTCACACACACACAATCACACACATACATACACACACACAGACACACACACACACACACNGACACACACACACACAGACACACACACAGAGNCACTTACCGACAAATCANCGNCANCAAACACAGCCGCTATCAAAGACTCGCCCGCACACAGAGACACGCAGAGACACACAGAGACACAGAGAGACACGCAGACACACANACACNGACACGCAGAGACACNGACACACNGAGACACACAGAGACACGGAGACACACACACACAGAGACACACACACCACACACATCACACAGAGACACACACAGAGACAGAGTCAGAGAACAGTG
The DNA here is from genome assembly GCA_018977245.1 of Lethenteron camtschaticum. NCBI lineage: Eukaryota > Metazoa > Chordata > Hyperoartia > Petromyzontiformes > Petromyzontidae > Lethenteron > Lethenteron camtschaticum. The sequence continues at coordinate 201,417 of WFAB01001390.1, read as the reverse complement.
AGAGACACACACACATAGAGAGACACACNGACAGACACACAACACGGANACACACAGAGCACAAACAAAGAACCCCCAGCCTCTAACAGGCAGGGCACACACGAGTACACAGCACCTGTCAGGTAGACACAGACAATCCCCCAGCCTCTNACACACACAGTCAGACACANCACAATTTGAGGCAGTCACCAGAGGCCAGTCAGATACTCAATCACTCGGCGCCGTCACGCTAACCGCTCACCACCGCTCACACACCACCACCACNACACCACCACCACTACCACCACCACCACTCACCAACCACCAACCACCACTACCACNACCACCACACTACCACCACCACACAACCACCACTACCACACCACCACCCCACCACCANCACTCCCACCACCACACTACCACCACCACCACACCACCACACACCACCACCACTACCACCACCACACNACACACCACCACTATACCACCACCACTACCACCACACACACCACCACACACNACACCACACCACTACCACACCACCACTACACTACCACCACACTCACAACAACAACCGCCATCGCCAATACGGACGCACACACGGTCAGGCACGTGCACGTTGAAGCCACGTGAAGTGTCACGCCCGCTGGCAGTCACGCAGACCCACACACGNGTCACTGACCGAAACTGAGATACTCTGACACACCCCCCCACTGTCCNACTTGCTCAGCCACACACACAGCACCACACACACACACANCACCACACACACAGTCACCGACACACACATAGCACCACACACACACACACAGTCACCACACACACACACACACAGACACCACACACACACACACAGCACCACACACACAGCACCACACACACAGCANCACACACACACCACACACACACAGNCCCACACACACAGTCACTCACACACACACAGACACTNACACACACACAGCACACACACANCACCCACCACACACACACAGCACACACACACATAGCACCACACACACACACACAGACACCACACACACACACACACACACCACACACACACACACAGACACACACACAGCACACACACACANACACACACACACACACACACACACAGCCCACACACACANCANACACACACACACNGACACACACACACAGACACACACACACAGACACACACACACACACACACAGTACACACACACNGCACCACACACACACAGACACACACACACACACAGCACNACACACACACAGCACACACACACAGACACCACACACACACACAACCACACACAGACNACACACACACAGCACCACACACACACACACACAGCACACACACACACACACACACANCACACACACACAGCACCTACACACACACACAACCACACACCCACAGACCACACACACACACAGACCGACACACACACTGCACACACACAGTCACCACACACANCACCACACACACAGCACCACACACAANCAACACACACNACACACACNCACACACACACACAGACNACACACACACACACACACAACACACACACACACANCACACCACACACACAGAANACACACACACACACAACACAAACACACNCACNACACACACACACACTGACACACACAGAACACACACACACACACAGACACACACACACACACAGACNACACACACACACACAGACACACNACACACANCACCACACACACACAGACNACNACACACACACACACAGACCGACACACACACAGCACCTACACACACACTCGCAGCCACACACACGCACGCACACACACAGACNACACACACACAACACACACACACACACACTGCAACACACACACAGCANCACACACACACACANCACACACACACACACACACACACACACAGACACCACCACACACACAGACACACACACACACAGAAAACACACACANACACCACACACACACACACACACNCACNACACACACACAGACNACACACNACACACACACAGCAACACACACACACTGCACCACACACACACCACACACAGAACNACACACACACAACACACACACACACCACACCACACACAGAACCACACACACACACACACACACACACACACAGCACCACACACACACAGACAGACGCGTTGCCACTCAATCCCAGCGACTTGTTTAGGCCGAGCGGACCTAGGCGCGCCGAGTGAAGTGTCCGCAGTGGTGCGGTCACCACCCCCCTCTCTCCATCTCTCCCTCCCTCTGTCTGTCTTTGTCTGTGTCTCACTCTGTCTCTGTCTCCACTGTGTCCCTGTCGTCTGCACTCTGTCACTCGCTCCCTCTCACACGCCTTCTCTCGCGCTCTCACGCTGACGCCCTCTCGCGAGGACGAAGACAGAGACCCATAGACACCCATCATCACACATCATCATCATCACACACCACCATCATCACACACCATCACATCACACATCATCACACACCATCACCCCAGCAACACGTGGAGGTCACAGCCGACAGCAAAGCAAGGGGGAAGGCGCTGGGGGAGTCGAGGTCCGTGCGATGTCGTGAATTGTCCGTGAAAGCGGGGTCGGGGAAGGACGGTCGTAAAGTGTCGTAAAATGTGCCGGGAGTGTCGTAAATGGTTTTTGGTGGTTGGGGCGGTCTGAAGTCGTAAAGGTCACGCCGCGATGTCGTGAATTGTCGTGAAACGCGGGGTCGGGGAAGACGGTCGTTGTCGTAAAACGTGCCGGGAGTGTCGTTGTTTTTCGCGGGGGTGGGGGCGGTCGTGAAGTCGAAAGTTTACGCGCGATGTCGTGATTGTCGGAAACGNGGGGTCGGGGGAAGGAGTCGTTGTCGTAAAATGTGGGTGTCGTAAATGGTTTTTGGGGGTTGGGGGGCGGTCGTGAAGTATGTAAAGCGTTTCTGGGGTGTCGTAAATGTGTCGGGGGTCACTTTTGTTCTTTCGGGAAAGTCAGTAGAGGGAAACAATTAATAAAAACAATTTAATTGTTTTATATTCTTTCGTGACTGCAGGGATAATAAAAATATAAAACAATCAAATTGTTTTTATTATTTTATTATTTCCATTCTCCGTGACTTTCGAAAGAACCAAGAATATGTCTCTGCAGTCACGAAAGTTTTAAATCAAAATTCTTGGGGGTCGAAAGTGTCGTGAAACATGTTGGGGGGGGGGTCGTAAATGTTATGGATGTCGTAAAGTGTTATTGTCGTAAAAGCTGCCGTTCCTGGGGTCGTAATTGCTGGTGACGTGTTGCGCGTAACCGCGTACTGTCGTAAAGTGTCGTGAAGCGCTCTCCCGGCTGCGCGTGGTGTCCACGTGTCTCCCACGTGCGGCCTACGTGATGCCCACGTGACCCCCACCACGTGACCCCCCACCCCCTCTCATCTCATCACGGTGGCTATGAGATGTTGACTACCTCACCCGGTCTACAGGAGGTCTGTGTCTCTCTCATCATCATCACGGTGGCTAGGAGATGTTGACTACCTCGCCTGGTATACAGGAGGTCTGTGTCTCTCATCATCATCACGGTGGCTATGAGATGTTGACTACCTCGCCTGGTCTACAGGAGGTCTGTGTCTCTCTCNTCATCATCATCACGGTGGCTAGGAGATGTTGACTACCTCGCTTGGTCTACAGGAGGTCTGTGTCTCATCATCACGGTGGCTAGGAGATGTTGACTACCTCGCCTGGTCTACAGGAGGTCTGTGTCTCTCTCATCATCACGGTGGCTAGATGTTGACTACCTCGCCTGGTCTACAGGAGGTCTGTGTCTCTCTCTTCATATCATCACGGTGGCTAGGAGATGTTGACTACCTCGCCTGGTCTACGGTCTGTGTCTCTCATCATCATCACGGTGGCTAGGAGATGTTGACTACCTCGCCTGGTCTACAGGAGGTATGTGTCTCTCTCATCATCATCACGGTAGCTATGAGATGTTGACTACCTCGCCTGGTCTACAGGAGGTCTGTGTTTCTCNTCATCATCATCACGGTGGCTAGGAGATGTTGACTACTCGCCTGGTCTACGGTCTGTGTCTCTCTCATCATCATGGTGGCTATGAGATGTTGACTACCTCGCCTGGTCTACAGGACTGGTCTGTGTCTCTCTCATCATCATGGTGGCTATGAGATGTTGACTACCTCGCCTGGTCTACGTCTGTGTCTCTCTCATCATCATCACGGTGGCTAGGAGATGTTGACTACCTCGCCTGGTCTACAGGAGGTCTGTGTCTCTCATCATCATCACGGTGGCTATGAGATGTTGACTACCTCGCCTGGTCTACGGTCTGTGTCTCTCACTCTCATCATCGGTGGCTAGGAGATGTTGACTACCTCGCCTGGTCTACAGGAGGTCTGTGTCTCTCTCCATCATCATCACGGTGGCTAGGAGATGTTGACTACCTCGCCTGGTCTACAGGAGGTCTGTGTCTCTCATCATCATCACGGTGGCTATGAGATGTTGACTACCTCGCCTGGTCTACAGGAGGTCTGTGTCTCTCNTCATCATCACAGTGGCTAGGAGATGTTGACTACCTCGCCTGGTCTACAGGAGGTCTGTGTCTCTCATCATCATCAGGTGGCTAGGAGATGTTGACTACCTCGCCTGGTCTACGGTCTGTGTCTCTCTCATCATCATCNCGGTGGCTATGAGATGTTGACTACCTCGCCTGGTCTACAGGAGTCTCTGTGTCTTCATCATCATCACGGTGGCTAGGAGATGTTGACTACCTCGCCTGGTCTACGGTCTGTGTCTCTCATCATCATGGTGGCTATGAGATGTTGACTACCTCGCCTGGTCTACGTCGTGTCTCTCTCTCTCTCATCATCACGGTGGCTAGGAGATGTTGACTACCTCGCCTGGTCTACGGTCGTGTCTCTCTCTCATCATCATCATCACCACGGTGGCTATGAGATGTTGACTACCTCGCCTGGTCTACAGGAGGTCGTGTCTTCTCTCATCACAGTGGCTATGAGATGTTGACTACCTCGCCTGGTCTACAGGAAGTCGTGTCTCTCATCATCACACGGTGGCTATGAGATGTTGACTACCTCGCCTGGTCTACAGGAGTCGTGTCNCTCATCATCATCACGGTGCTAGAGATGTTGACTACCTCGCCTGGTCTACAGGAGGTCGTGTCTTCNTCATCATCATGGTGGCTAGAGATGTTGACTACCTCGCCTGGTCTACAGGAGGTCTGTGTCTTCATCATCATCACGGTGGCTAGGAGATGTTGACTACCTCGCCTGGTCTACAGGAGGTCGTGTCTTCATCATCACGGTGGCTAGGAGATGTTGACTACCTCGCCTGGTCTACGGTCTGTGTCTTTCAATCACGGTGGCTAGGAGATGTTGACTACCTCGCCTGGTCTACAGGAGGTCTGTGTCTCTCATCATCATCACGGTGGCTAGGAGATGTTGACTACCTCGCCTGGTCTACAGGAGGTCTGTGTCTCTCTCATCATCACAGTGACTAGGAGATGTTGACTACCTCGCCTGGTCTACAGGAGGTCTGTGTCTCTCATCATCATCACGGTGGCTATGAGATGTTGACTACTCGCCTGGTCTACAGGAGGTCGTGTCTCATCATCATCACGGTGGCTATGAGTGTTGACTACCTCGCCTGGTCTACAGGAGTCGTGTCTNTCCATCATCACGGTGGCTATGAGATGTTGCTACTGCCGTCTACGGTCTGTGTCTCTCTCATCATCACGGTGGCTATGAGATGTTGACTACCTCGCCTGGTCTACAGGAGGTCTGTGTCTCTCTCATCATCATCACGGTGGCTATGAGATGTTGACTACCTCGCCTGGTCTACAGGAGGTCGTGTCTTCATCCCGATCATCACGGTGGCTAGGAGTGTTGCTACTGCTGTCTACATGAGGTCTGTGTTCGATCTCTCTCATCATCACGGTGGCTATGAGATGTTGCTACTGCCTGGTCTACAGGAGTCGTGTCTTCCATCTCAGGTGCTATAGTGTTGCTACCTNGCCTGGTCTACAGGAGNTCTGTGTCTCTCTCATCATCATCACGGTGGCTAGGAGATGTTGACTACCTCGCCTGGTCTACAGGAGGTCGTGGGTTCGATCCCGACCCTGATCACCTGCTGCTGCTGTATATTTGGAGTCTGCGTCTCTCTCTCTCCATCATCATCACGGTGGCTAGGAGATGTTGACTACCTCGCCAGGTCTACATCTGCAGAACGTGACGAACCAGTGGCATCTACATCTGCAGAACATGAAGAACCAGTGGCATCTACATCTGCAGAACGTGAAGAACCAGTGGCATCTACATCTGCAGAACATGAAGAACCAATGGCATCTACATCTGCAGAACGTGAAGAACCAGTGACATCTACATCTGCAGAAAGTGAAGAACCAGTGGCATCTACATCTGCAGAACATGAATAACCAGTGGCATCTACATCTACAGAACATGAAGAACCAGTGACATCTACATCTGCAGAACGTGAAGAACCAGTGGCATCTACATCTACAGAACATGAAGAACCAGTGGCATCTATATCTGCAGAACGTGAAGAACCGTGACATCTACATCTGCAGAACGTGAAGAACCAGTGGCATCTACATCTGCAGAACATGAATAACCAGTGGCATCTACATCTACAGAACATGAAGAACCAGTGACATCTACATCTGCAGAACATGAAGAACTAGTGACATCTACATCTGCAGAACGTGACGAACCAGTGGCTTCTACATCTGCAGAACATGAAGAACCAGTGGCATCTACATCTGTAGAACGTGAAGAACCAGTGCATCTACATCTGCAGAACGTGATGAACCAGTGGCTTCTACATCTACATAACATGAAGAACCAGTGGCTTCTACATCTACAGAACGTGAAGAACCAGTGGCATCTACATAACATGAAGAACCAGTGGCATCTACATCTACAAACGTGAAGAACCAGTGGCATCTACTTCTGCAGAACGTGAGAACCAGTGGCTTCTACATCTGCAGAACGTGAAAACCAGTGGCTCTACATCTGCAGAACGTGAGAATCAGTGGCTTCTACATCTGCAGAACGTGAAGAACCAGTGGCATCTACATCTGCAGAACGTGAAGAACCAGTGGCATCTACATCTGCAGAACATGAAGAACCAGTGGCATCTACATCTGCAGAACGTGAAGAACCAGTGGCATCTACATCTACAGAACATGAATAACCAGTGGCTTCTACATCTACAGAACATGAAGAACCAGTGGCATCTACATCTACAGAACATGAAGAACCAGTGGCATCTACATCTACAGAACATGAATAACCAGTGGCTTCTACATCTACAGAACATGAAGAACCAGTGGCATCTACATCTACAGAACATGAATAACCAGTGGCATCTACATCTACAGAACATGAATAACCAGTGGCATCTACAGGAGATTATACAACTTTTAAAGCCATTCCCCGTGTCTAGTGTACACGCCGTACAACACGTTTCGAATCGACAGGAGTAAATTTGGGACTTTTGTACAAATCGACTTACGAACAGAGACCTAAATTTCGATTTAAAGCTTTCGTGACTGCAGGGATTCATCTTCTTGGTTCTTTCGGTAAAGTCATCACGTAGAAGGGAAGTAATAAAATAATAAAAATAAAACATAATAAAATAATTCTCACGACATTTCGGCCACAACGCAAGCAGCCGTCCTCAGGTGGAGAGCAGGTCTGTCGAGAAGACAGAGTCTGAATGACACACTCCAGGCTTGGAGCGTCTTTTTAAGCTGGGTTGGAGGAGGGGGGAAGAGCGCCTTGACAAAATAATGGCTTGAGATGGCTGCCACCTATGGGTCAGATGATTGTCTGCCACCATTAAGCAATTGGTAATTACATATTTAATTTGTTTTCCCTAAACAGTGTAAAATTTTGGATTTTTTTTTTCACGAAAATTGTCACACACAACGAGTCTGTGTGCAAAATGTCAGCTCGATTGGATCACGGGAAGTGGGTTAAAAAACGAGCGAAAGATTTGCACGGTCCTAAGCAAGCAAGCAAGCGAACTTAATATAAAGGATTTAAAAATATATTCGCCTGTGGAGGACGCGGGGATCGATCCCGCGACCTTTGGCATGGGAAGCGAGGGCGCTACCAACTGCGCTACTCCGCCACGGCCTGTGAGGGGTTACGCTCTGGGCTCTTGCACTGTGATGTTCAGCCAAAGCCATGAATGAGTTCTATTTGAATAAATGTAAAATAATTTTTTTTTGCTAAAAAGTGTAAAATTTTGGGATTTTTTTTTCACGAACAATAATTGTCTGGCACAACGAGTCTGTGTGCAAAATGTCAGCTCGATTGGATCACGGGAAGTGGGTTAAAAACGACCGAAAGATTTGCCGGTCGTAAGGAAGCAAGCAAGTGAACTTAATATAAAGGATTTAAATAAGTATAACCCGTAAAAACAAAGTTTTTCACTATAAATCCTTTATATGCGTGGCGGCTAGAGTCCTCTCGTCCTCTGGCTTGAGATGGCTGCCACCTATGGGTCAGATGATTGTCTGCCACCATTAAGCAATTGGTAATTAAATATAATATTTTTGTCCTAAAAAGTGTAAAATTTTGGAAACATTAATTGTCACGCACAACGAGTCTGTGTGCAAAATGTCAGCTCGATTGGATCACGGGAAGTGGGTTAAAAAACGACCGAAAGATTTGCACGGTCGTAAGGAAGCAAGCACGCAAGCAAGCAAGCGAACTTAATATAAAGGATTTTAATAAAGGATTTAACAACAGAAGTTCCTTTGGCGGACTGGGAGATTTCATTTTCACGAAAGTTTTTCGCTGAGCGCGACGGCAAAGCTCCGTGTCCGGTATCGCCAGAATTTATTGGCAGATCGGCGTCTGCTAATCTCCAGTGGCACTTCACCACACACACACCACACACTCCACACCACACACACCACGCCACACACACCACACACACACATCACACACGCCACACACGTGCTCACGTCGATAGGGGAATTTACAACGAACTAACAAAGAGGTTTACCGAACTCCGCACGCACAAAACTCAACGAAACATTGAAAGGCCCAATAACACAAGCGGAGACTCGAGGCATTCGATGAATTGACCGGTACGGCTCGCCTCCTACCGTATCTCGTGCTCAATTTAAAATAAATCGTAGGCTATCTCATGCTGCATGCAACACACCGCAAAGGCGAGTTTGTGTTAGAACAATTATCGCACGGACACACACATACACACACTTACACACAAAGATCCCGTATAGCTTTAACAGACTGTTGGGGCAAGTGCTGTTAGCGAGTAGCACCTGTGAAGGCCGGCACGGCACACGAGGGGGTGGGGAGGGTGGCCAGCACCACGCCCGACCCCTTTGTCTCCCTAGTTGCGATGTTTACACACCGCACCAGGTACTCATTTTGAGGCTGAGTCGACCTAGGGGAGGCCCGGGACCGGTTCAGATAATCGTCACTGGTGTTGGCCGTGAGCGGGAATCACTTACACACATGTAGACACACACGCGCGCGCGTCTTGAGCAGGCGAAATTCTGCAAATAAGATCTCCGATCTTCAGCTGATGCACCGAACAAGTTTGAACACCGCATCTCCAGATGTGAGCAGGTGCGCTGAATCACAGCGGCATTCGGAGCTTCAGACTTAATCCCTCACGAAAGGTTTCTATTTGGTGTTGAAGCATCTTAACACAACTCCTGCCGTTTCATTGGTGGGTTAAACACCGATTGTTATTTTATTCATACTTTGATACTGGCAAAATTAACCCGTAAAAACAAAGTTTTTCACTCTAAATCCTTTATATGCGTGGCGGCTAGAGTCCTCTCGTCCTCTGGCTTGAGATGGCTGCCACCTATGGGTCAGATGATTGTCTGCCAGTATTAAGCAATTGGTAATTAAATATTTAAAATTTTCCCTAAACAGTGTAAAATTTTGGGCATTTTTTTTCACGAAAATTAATTGTCACGCACAACGAGTCTGTGTGGAAAATGTCAGCTCGATTGGATCACGGGAAGTGGGTTAAAAAACGACCGAAAATTTGCACGGTCGTAAGCAAGCAAGCAAGCACGCAAGCAAGTGAACTTAATATAAAGGATTTAAAAAAGGTCCCATTGTAAACAAAAACGTCAATTTCATTCGCGCGAAAAGCTCTTTGGAACCAATTTCAAGATTCTCATACTCTTAGGTTTTTTCGGTAAAGTCACTTGATGCAGTAGTTTTTGCCGTGACGGTCCCACCTGATGACAGAGACTTGTGTTGCCTCCGAAACGTCGTGATTTATTATTTTATTTCCATTATAACTTTTATTAACTTTTAATTTATTTTTTACCTTCTTGGTTCTTTCGGTAAAGTCACGTAGAAGGAAATATAAAATTATAAAATAAAACATAAAATAATTCTCACGTTTCGGCCACAACGCAAGCGGCCAGGTCTGTCGGTGTCTCCCCGACAGACCTGGTCTTCACCTGAGGACGGCTGCTTGCGTTGTGGCCGAAACGTCGTGAGAATTATTTTATGATGTTTTATTTTTATTATTTTATTATTTCCCTTCTACATGCTTTACCGAAAGAACCAAGAAGATGAATCCCTGCAGTCACGAAAGCTTTAAATCGAAATTTATTTTAAAACCTTTATATTAAGTTCGCTTGCTTGCTTAGGACCGTGCAAATCTTTCGGTCGTTTTTAACCCACTTCCCGTGATCCAATCGAGCTGACATTTTCCACACAGACTCGTTGTGCGTGACAATTAATGTTCGTGAAATTTTTTCCCAAAAATTTTACACTGTTTAGGACAAAATATTATATTTAATTACCAATTGCTTAATGGTGCAATGCAATCATCTGACCCATAGGTGGCAGCCATCTCAAGCCAGAGGACGAGAGGACTCTAGCCGCCACGCATTTAAGGATTTATAGTGAAAAACTTTGTTTTTACGGGTTATACTTGTTTACCTGCGTGACTTTAACGAAAAAACCCAAGAGTATGACTCCTTGCAGTCACGAAAGCTTCACATCTAGAATTCAAGAGTCTTATCGACGAGCTTCGAAGGGGATCCCATTCCCGGGGTACGTTCCGCTTCGCCGCACTGCGAGACGCCTCGCAAGAGGTGAAGTGAGGTCCGTGTGCTCCTGAGCTGTTTGGGCGCCGCTAAAGCGCTCGTGGAGGAGAAGCACGGAGATTGTCCCGAGCTATTGGAGGTCGGAGAGAGACAGAGAGACAGACAGAGAGGGGGAGGGAGACACGGAGAGAAAGAGACAGAGAGACAGACAGAAAGAGAGAGACAGAGAGAGACAGAGAGACAGAGAAAGAGAGAGACAGAGAGACAGAAAGAGAGAGACAGAGAGAGAGACAGAGGAGGGGGCGAGATGCAGAGAGACACGGAGAGAAAGAGACAGAGAGAGACAGAGAGACAGACAGAAAGAGAGAGACAGAGAGAGACAGAGAGACAGACAGAAAGAGAGAGACAGAGAGAGACAGAGAGACAGACAGAAAGAGAGAGACAGAGAGAGAGACAGAGAGAGAGAGACAGAGAGAGAGACAGAGGGAGGGGGCGAGATGCAGAGAGACACGGAGAGAAAGAGACAGAGAGAGACAGAGAGACAGACAGAAAGAGAGAGACAGAGAGAGACAGAGAGAGACAGAAAGAGAGAGACAGAGAGAGAGACAGAGAGAGACAGAAAGAGAGAGACAGAGAGAGACACAGAGGGAGGGAGCGAGATGCAGAGAGACACGGAGAGAAAGAGACAGAGAGAGGGACAGAGAGAGGGAGGGAGATGGAGAGAAAGACAGAGAGAGAGAGAGAGACAGACAGCGAGACAGACACAGAGAGACGGAGAGAGACAGACAGAGAGAGAGAGACAGAGAGAAAGACAGAGACAGAGAGACAGAAAGACAGAGAGACACGGAGAGAGACAGAGAAAAGAGACAGAGAGAGAGAGACACACAGAGAGCGAGAGACACATGAAGACAGAGACACGTGGAGTGGTTCTTGCTCTGTGTGACGGAGGAGGGGGTCTTGGTTCTGTGTGACGGAGGAGGGGGTCTTGGCTCTGCGTGATGGAGGAGGGGGTCTTGGCTCTGTGTGGTGGAGGAGGGGGTCTTGGTTCTGTGTGACGGAGGAGGTGGTCTTGGTTCTGTGTGACGGAGGAGGTGGTCTTGGCTCTGCGTGATGGAGGAGGGGGTCTTGGTTCTGTGTGATGGAGGAGGTGGTCTTGTCTCTGCGTCACCGCGAGGCTTCGACGGGGACCCGCTGTGCGCCGCCGCCGCCGTGTGGGTACGCGAGCGCCGTCCGTAGCCCCTCCAGCGCCACCCGGGCCCTCTCCGTGAGGCCTTCGAGAGCCTCAATCGCCGCTCGCTCCTCCGCGCTGACGCCACCGCCGCCGCCGCCGCCACCGCCACCGCGCCCGGTCTCCTGTCCGCACAGCACGCAAGGCGGCGGGGGCATTGGGGCTCAGCAAGCCTCTCCTCAGTGCGCTGCCTGGCAAGTGGGCGACGTTGAATAATCGATTGAAAGCTTTCGTGACTGCAGGGATTCATCTCTTGGTTCTTTCGGTAAAGTCATGTAGAAGGGAAATAATAAAGTAATAAAAATAAAACATAAAATAAAACATCATAAAAACTCAATGCTTTGTTTTCATTATTTTATTATTTCCCTTCAACGTGACTTTACCGAAAGAACCAAGAAGATGTTGAATAATCGGGGACCCTTCCCGGCACAATGAGGAGGAGGGGGGAGATGCCCCTGTAGTTGTTAAGAGTCTGTGGCAGAGGTCGCAATCGGGTACCCGATACCCGGCTACCCGTACCCGGCCGGGTACGGGTAGCTGGGTACGGGTACCCGTTTGCGACCCTGGTGCGGTACGGGTAGGCCGTGAGTCACTGGTGAGTCACCGTTTGTCACATTTCGGGTAGGGTAAGGGTACGGGTAGGGAACGGCCGGGTACAGTAACCACGACCACCACTCCTCGCCTCCGTTGATGGGAAGGCGAGCCCAAAGTATCCTGGGGCTTACAGCTTCCCACACCTCACCGCCACGCTCCCACACCCCCTTCATTGTTTTGTTCAGAAGAAGAGCCACTCCCTGTTGTTTGGCAGTCTCCTGCCCGAGTAGAGGACTGTCCACCCCTCATGGTGGCAGGAGCCAGAGCCGGTCCACCGGACCTCCTGAATGCCACAGAGATCCAGGCGGTACCGGTCCAGCTCCCGACAGAGGAGTGGCAGCCTCTCCTCCGCAGTGAGCGTTCGAACATTCCACGTGGCCTCACGAAGTGGTTTTCGTTGTTTCTGGAGGAGCCCGAGGGTGTGTACGTGTGTACACACACGTACACACACACGTACACATGTACACACACAGACACATTCACACACGTACACACACACACGTACCACACACACGTACACACACAGACACGTGACACACCACACGCACACACACGTACACACACACACACACAGACACACANACACACAGACACACGTACACACACACGTGTACACACACACNCACACACACACGTCACACACACGCACTACACACACTACACACACACGTGACACTACACACGTACACATGCACACGTACCACACACACACACACACANACACACGCCACACGNACACACACACANGTACACACACACCACGTACACACACACATACACAGCACACACAGCACACACACACACGTACACGTACACACACAGACACACACACGTACACACACACACACACGTACCTCCGGCTCGTGGCCCACGTTGAATCGCGCCACGCGTCCGCCTGCACCGAAGCAGAGCAGCACGCGGTGCGCCGACACCACCCGCACCCCCACGCCGGGGCACAGCGACGCACACAGCGGGCGCCCCACCGCACCGGCACCACTCCCTCACCGGCACTGCCACCAGCACCGGCACCACCACCGCCACCGCCACCAGCACCACCAACAGCACCACCAACACCACCACCAGCACCGACACCGCCACCAGCACCACCACCTGCACCACCATCGGCACCACCACCAGCACCAGCACCACCAACACCACCAACACCACCAGCACACCAGCACCACCACCGCCACCAGCACCGACACCGCCACCACCAGCACCGCCACCACCACCGCCACCAGCACCAGCACCACCACCAGAACCAGCACCACCACACCACCACCACCAGCAGCACCACCACCGCCACCAACACCACGCCACCACCAGCACCGCCACCACCACCGCCACCACCACCACCACCGCGCCCGGCGCGTTGCACCACAGCCAGCGCCGCTGCGCTCTCCGTCCTCGCTGTGGCACGATCCGCCCCACCGTCACACCACCTGGCAGGTGGGGGGGGGGTCAGACAGCCGTGGTGGTGGTGGTGGTGCTGGTGGTGGTGGTGGTGCTGGTGGCAGTGGTGGTGGTGCTGGTGGCAGTGGTGGTGGTGCTGGTGGCAGTGGCGGTGGTGCTGGTGATGGTGGTGGTGCTGGTGGTGGTGGTGCTGGTGGTGGTGGNGCGTGGTGGTTGCTGGTGGCGGTGGTGTGGTGCTGGTGGCAGTGGCGGTGGTGGTGGTGGCGGTGGTGGTGGCGGTGGTGGTGGTGGTGGCGGTGGTGGTGGTGGCGGTGGTGGTGCTGGTGGTGGTGCTGGTGGCGGTGGTGGTGGCGGTGGTGGTGCTGGTGGTGGTGCTGGTGGCAGTGGTGGTGGTGGTGCTGGTGGTGCTGGTGGCGGGTGGTGCTGGTGGTGGTGCTGGTGGTGGTGGCGGTGGTGGTGGTGCTGGTGGCGGTGGTGGTGCTGGTGGTGGTGCTGGTGGTGGTGGTGGCGGTGGTGGTGCTGGTGCTGGTGGTGCTGGTGGCGGTGGTGGTGGTGCTGGTGGTGGTGGTGCTGGTGGTGCTGGTGGTGGTGCTGGTGGTGCTGGTGTGGCGGTGGTGGTGCTGGTGCTGGTGGTGCTGGTGCTGGTGGTGCTGGTGGTGGTGGTGATGGTGGTGCTGGTGGTGGTGGCGGTGGTGGTGGTGCTGGTGGTGGTGGTGCTGGTGCTGGTGGTGGCGGTGGTGGTGCTGGTGGTGGTGCTGGTGGTGGTGGCGGTGGTGGTGGTGCTGGTGGTGGTGGTGCTGGTGCTGGTGGTGGTGTGGCAGTGGTGGTGCTGGTGATGTGGTGCTGGTGGTGCTGGCGGTGGTGGTGCTGGTGGTGGTGCTGGTGGTGGTGCTGGTGGTGCATACAGCTGGAGGGTGTGGACGAATCTCCATCCGTTCCATCTCACTGCTTCTACAACGTGTGTGGAAAATCTCCATCTGTTCCAGCTCACGATGATGACGATAATGACGATGATGACGATGACGNTGATGATGATGACGACGTGATGATGACGATGATGATGACGATGACGACGTGATGATGATGATGATGACGACGTGATGACGATGACGACGTGATGACGATGATGATGACGATGATGACGATGATAATGATGATGATGATGACGATGATGACGACGATGATGATGACGATGATGACGATGATGACGATGATGACGACGACGATGATGACGACAATGACGATGATTACGACGATGATGATGATGACGACGTGATGATGATGACGTGATGACGACGATGATGATGACGACGATGATGACGACATGATGACGACAATGACGATGATGATGACAATGATGACGATGACGACGATGACGACGATGATGATAATCCTGTAGCCGCGATCATCTCTGATGTCCCCCAGGTCACTCTGAGCTCCCTAAGCAGCCTCAGACGCGGGGCCTTACACCTGGCGAGACGAAAACAACCTGTTGACTCTAGAAGTTCTGAGGTTGTCGTGTCTGACGTCTGCTGCCGGCACCAGCGGTGCGGGCGCTGTGAAACCGTCAGATTTTTGGAGCTTTTGGGGGGTAAACTTGAATTGACACTTTTACTTTTTTAGATGGACAGGTTGGCGAGCCGGGGCTACGTGGGATCACGGTTAGACTGACGGCGAGTGGACGAGTGAGTGGGTGAGTGGGTGGGTGGTGAGTGGGTGGGTGAGTGGGTGGTGAAGTGAGTTGGTGAGTGAGTGGGTGAGTGGGTGGGTGAGTGGGTGGGTGCGTGGGTGGGTGCGTGGGTGGGTGGGCGAGTGGGTGGGTGAGTGAGTGGGTGAGTAGGTGGGCGAGTGAGTGAACGAGTGGACGAATGAGTGGGTGGGTGGGTCGGTGAGTGAGTGTGTGCGTGGGTGGGTGAGTGGATGGGCGGGTGAGTGAGTGAGTGGGTGCATGGGTGGGTGAGTGGGTGGGTGAGTGGGTGAGTGGGTGAGTGGGTGGGTGGGTGGGTGAGTGGTGGGTGGGTGGGTGAGTGGGTGGGTGGGTGGGTGGGTGAGTGGGTGGGTGGGTGGGTGAGTGGGTGGGTGGGTGAGTGAGTGGGTGGGTGGGTGCATGGGTGGGTGAGTGGTGGGTGAGTGGGTGGGTGGGTGGGTGAGTGGGTGGGTGGTTGGGTGGGTGGGTGAGTGGACGAGTGAGTGGATGAGTGGGTGAGTGGGTGGGTGGGTCAGTGGGTGAGTGGGTGGGTGAGTGGGTGGGTGAGTGGGTAGGTGGGTGGGTGGGTGAGTGGGTGGGTGGGTGGGTGAGTGGGTGGGTGCGTGGGTGGGTGGGTGAGTGGGTGAGTGGTGGGTGGGTGAGTGGGTGAGTGGGTGGGTGGGTGAGTGGGTGAGTGGGTGAGTGAGTGGGTGGGTGGGTGGGTGGGTGGTTGGGTGGGTGAGTGGGTGGGTGAGTGGGTGGGTGAGTGGGTGAGTGAGTGGGTGGTTGGGTGGGTGAGTGGGCGAGTGAATCAGTGGACAAGTGAGTGGGTGAGTGGGTGGGTGAGTGAATGGGTGTGCGAGTGGGTGAGTGAATGAGTGGACGAGTGAGTGGGTGAGTCAGTGGGTGGGTGAGTGGACAAGCGGGTGAGTCGGTGAGTGGACGAGCGAGTGGGTGAACGAGCGAGTTGTCGAGCGAGTTGTCGAGCGTGCGAGTGTGCGAGCAGGTGAGCGGGCGAGCCGAGCGATCACCTGGGCGCGCCGCCCGGGTAGAGGCAGACGCTGGTGCCGCCGGGGTTGAAGACGGCACCCACGCCGGCTCTCTCGGCATCCCCCAGCACCACGCAGCAGCCCCAGCGGCGACGCCGGCTGCTGCCGCCACCGCCGCCGCCGCTGGGGCCACGGCGGTGACGGCCGGCAAACAGCACGGCGAGACGACCCGATGGGTGACTGTGGGTGGGTCAAGGGTCAACGCGCTGAGCACGGTGTAACGCTACACACGGTGTGACGATACACACAACAACAACAACAACCGCCATTCGCCACTAAGTGGCGGTGACGTCACCACGACGCTTGTGCCAGGCCATGTGCACCTTGAGGCCACGTGAAGTGTCGAATGCCCGCTGGCAGGTCACGGGGCAGACCCAGCAGGTGCCACGGGTCGACTGACTGAGACGACCGAGATGACTGGCTGATGCACCACCTGTGCCCCTACTGTGCCAACTTGCTGTGCTTTAGCCACCCGGTGCTCCGCTCGTTGTTGTGAGCGTCGCTCCTCCGCCCTCCGTTGTTGTTGGAGGGCGACTGCCTCCAACTGCCCAGTAGCGTCCTTCACGAGCCTCCTCCACTGAGGATGATCTTGGAACCGCTGGTACCAGTCATCGGCAAGTCCACTCAGCTTCACGTCCTCCTGTACCACATCACTCCATCTCTTCTCTAGCCCGTGCCGCGCCCGTTTAGCCCCCTCGATCTGGCCAAACAAAAGCTGTTTAGGCATGCGGTGGCTGGGCATGCGGGCTACATGACCCAGCCAACGCAGCCTTGCCTGCCGGTGGAGCTCACTGATGGGACTTTGCCCAGATCTGTCAAGGATTTGTGAGCTCCTCACACAATCCAGCCTGGTTAAACCCAGGATCGTAGGCAGGCCAGCCTAAATGTTTCTAACCGGCAAAGATGCTCCATTAGGGGGTCCACGTTTTTCAAGCGTAAAGAAGGGAGGGAATGACTGTGGCCGAGAAGACCTGAAGCTTCGTGCGGAGTGACAGACCAGGTAGCTTCCACACAGCCTGACGCAACCGATGAAATGATAATGCTGTTCGACTGATTCGGAGTGAGACCTCTGCTGTTAAACCGGAACCGGTCATAAGCACGCTGCCGAGGTATGGAAAATCTTCATTCTCTCCACAACCGCCCCATCACCAATTGGGAGTTGTGGGGGTGGAGTGTCCGATGGTACAAAATACCCAGGCAGGTGCTTAGTTTTGGTGGGGCTGATGGTAATGCCCCACCTCTTAGTGGCACGCTCCAGTCTCAGCAGCAGCGTCTCCAACTCCTCCTCTGAATGAGCAGCTATTACCAAATCATCGGCATACGTAACATGGTTGACCAATAGGGAGCCATCCAGGCATCGATCAGCCTCCCATTATATCTGTACCAAATGGAAATTCCTCCGGTACAGCTATTGAAGGCTTCACGAACTACGTGGTCAAAATAGATGTTAAAAAATGTGGGAGCCAGAGGACATCCCTGTTGCACCCTAAGGTGTACAGGGAATGGCTCTGACACCCAGCCACATAGTTTAACCCGGGCCCGCTCACCATCATGAAGGTCCATAATGATCGTGAGCAGAGGTCAGGAACTCCGAAAGCACGAAGAACAACCCAGAGCCCAGGCCTATTGATGGTATCATAGGCCTTGACCAGGTCAATAAAGCAGAGATGTAGGTCTTGTTGGAATTCCCTACACTTCTGCTATAGCAGACGGACAGAAAATATGGCATCTGTGCAGGACCGCCCCTTCCTGAAACCGCATTGGGGCTCCGCAAGCCTCTCCTCAGCATGCGTAGCAAGGCGATGTTGAATAATCCTTGCCAAGACCTTTCCTGGCACACTGAGAAGTGAGATGCCCCTGTAATTGTTACAGTCTGTGCGGTCCCCCTTCTTAAAGAGGGGACCACCAGGGCATCCTTCCAATCCTGCGGAACCTGTCCAGTGGTCCAGACCGTTGTTATGATGTCATGTAGGGCAGTCTATGCACAAACGCCACCCTCCTCAGCATTTCGCTTGAGAGATCATCTCTGCCCGGTGCCTTTCCTGGTCTCAGACTCTGGATCGCCTTCAGTATTTCCTCAAAAGAGGCACCTCAGCCAGCCACTCACAGGGGTGACTTCTTCCAATATTTGAGGCATCGCAGCCTCAGCAGGGTTATCTCCACTTTGTGCCACGATGTTTTCCTGGCTGAGAGATTTCCCCTCCCCCAGGACCTCACAGAAATGCTCAGCAAATCTGAAAACCTGTTCCTGGGGGTCGGAGATTGGATCATCGTTTTTTCCCGTAATGATGGTAATAGGTGTGGCGCTGCAGGTTACTTTTTTGATGGAGTTAAATAGTGATTTGTGATCGTGGGCCACTGCGGCAGACTCCATCTCCTCAGCAACCCGCGACCACCACTCATCCTTGCAGCGCCTCACGGCTCTCCGAACCTCCGAGCGAAGGCTGCGGTAAGCCTCCTCATTCTTCGACGTGGGATGCTGTAGACGATGAGAGTGGGCCTGTCGCTTTTCTCAACCATCCTGAACACCTCCTCTGTCAGCCAGGGTCTCTGGAGAGGTCTGGACCGCGTACCCAAAGCAGCCATTGCAGCTGCATGAGTCACAGTCCTAAACCTCGCCTATGTACCCTCGACATCAGGAGGAGTGGGGGACGATGCCAACCCCAGTCGAAAGCGATGATGAAATTCTCTTTTGCAACTTTCATTAGCTGAGACCAGGCCACCTTAGGTTGGAATAGGGTCCTGGGTGTACCCCCACCACCGGAGTGGAAGAATGGCAGGCGCATCTTACAGATGACTAGTCGATGGTCAGAGGGCAGATCAGCTCCACGGTAGGTCCTGGTGTCAAGGACATGGGCCCGCATTCGCTGTTTCATCACTATGTAGTCCAGCAGATGTTCTTGCTTGGACCCGGCATGCATTCATGTTGTGTGGATGTGCCGATGCCGGAAGAGCGTGTTGGTAATTACAAGCCCATGGGCTGCACAAAAATCTAGCAGGCTCCTACCGTCGTTATTGAGCTGATCTGGCCCATGCCCTCCAATCACTCCAGACCAGGTGCCAGCATCATGACCAACTCGGGCATTGAAGTCACCCAACAAGATGACTCTGTCCCGAGGGGCCACTTTAGCCAGCAGAGGTCATAGAAGACATCTGACTCATCGGCCTTGCCTGCATCCCTCCACGGATGTTCGTCTTCGGTGGGGGCATAAGTAACCACGACCACCACTCCTCGCCTCCGGTTGATGGGAAGGCGAGCCCAAAGTAGCCTGGGGCTTACAGCTGCCCACACCTCACCGCCACGCTCCTACGCCCCCTTCATTCCTTTGTTCAGAAGAAGAGCCACTCCCTGTTGTTTGGCAGTCTCCTGCCCCTCATGGTGGTAGGTGCCAGAGCCGGTCCACCGGACCTCCTGAACGCCACAGAGATCCAGGCGGTACCAGTCCAGCTCCCGACAAGGAGTGGCAGCCTCTCCTCCGCAGTGAGCGTTCGAACCTTCCACGCGGCCACACGAAGTGGCTTTTGTTGTTTCTGGAGGAGCCCCGAGGGTGAAGATTCAATCTCCTGGCTCCGCCAGATGGAGTTTGACCAGGAGACGTCACAGACGCCTGTCCCCCCTTTGGTAGAGGGGTTACCAGCCCCTCGCACCCATCTAGAGCCCCCGTTTAGCCGCTGTGGTGGACACGACTCACTAACGCGGTTCAACGCTACAAGGTGTGACACTAGACTTGCTACACGCGGTGTGACGCTACACGCGGTGTGACGCGGTTGACGTGGCGGGGGTGAAAGGTCACCGCAGGTGCCCTGTGCCGTCAGGCAGCAGCTAGGAAGGGGCGTCCGTCCGGGAAGCAACGAAACAGCAACGAGACCCCGGCCTGTAGCACACGGAGTACTCACACTCCTCACCACTCACTCACCACCACTCACTCACCACCACTCACTCACCACTCACTCACTCACCACCACTCATTCACTCAGTCACTCAGTCACCAGTCAGCACTCACACTCACTACCANTCATNCACTCAGTACTCACTCACTCACTCACCACCACTCACCCACTCACCACCACTCACTNACCACTCACCCTCACTACCACACTAGGGTCACCACGAGGTCACCCACCGTCACTCACCACTCACCACGTGGCACTCCCACTCACTCATTCACTCACTCACTCACTCACCACTCCTCATTCACTCAGTCACTCACCACTCACTCACTCACCACTCACTTACCACTCACTCACCCTCACTCACTCACTCACTCACCACACCCATCAGTCACTAGCCCACACTCACTCAGTCACTCACCACCATCACTCACCACTCCTCACCACCACTACTCACACTCACCACCACTTACTACCACTTACTCACTCACCCACTCACCCACTCATCACCACCACTCACCACCCACCATCAACNACTCACCAGTCACTCACNCACCACTNANACTCAACCAGCTCCACACTCACTCCACCCCACCCAACTCACTTCATCACTGCCACCAACACCACCACGTGACTTCACTCANTCATTCACTCACCCACCACACNCTACTCACTCACCACTCACCACTCACCANACTCACTCACCACTACCACTCACCACCACCCANTATCACCGCNCACCACCACTACCACCACCACCATCTACCACCACNCACACCCACNCACTAACACACTCACCAGCCANCACCACCACTAACTACCACCACCACCACCACCACCACTTACCAAACACACACCACCACACCACCACTNCACCACACTCACTCACCACTCAGCTCACCGCCTGTGAGTCAACCCACCCACCACCCACTTGCTACTCGCTAGCACCACTCCACCCTGCACCACCACTTACACACCNCNCACCACACNCANACATCACCCACCACTCACTACACTCACCACCACTCACCACTCACTACCACTCACTCACCACTCACTCACTCACTCACCACACTACTCACCCACCACCACCACTCACCACTCACTCATCATCTCATCACCACCCACCACTCACCNTCACTACTCACCACCCACCACCCACACCCACGTCACCCACCACTCACTCACNNCACTCACTCACCCACNCACCACACGCACCTACTCACTCACCCACCNCTCACCCACTCACCACTCACTCATTTCACTGCAGTCACTCACCAACTCACTCACTCACTCACCACTNACCACCACTCTCACGCACACTCACCACCACCACCANTCACCACCACTCNACTCACCACCACCACTCACACACCACTACCAGCNCCACACTCACCACACTCACCANTCACTCACCACCACCCACCACCACTCACCACCCCCACTCAACAACCTCACCACTCACCCACTTACCACTCACTCACCACTCACTCACCCACTCACACTCAGNCACTCACTCACTCACCACCATCACTCACCACTCACTCACCCCACNCTCAGCCCACCACCAGTCACCCANTCACTCACCACTCCACTCACCCTCACTCACTCACACCACCACTCATCACTCACCACTCACTCACCCACTCACCCACAGTTCAGTCACTCAGCCACCAGTCACTCACCCACTCACCACTCACTCACTCACTCACCACTCACCACTCACTTACCACTCACTCACCACTTACTCACTCACCACTCACTGACTACTTTCACCACTCACTCACCACTTACTCACTCACCACTCACCATNACTCACTCACCACCACACTCACCACTCACTCACTACTCACCACCACTTGCCACTCACTCACCACACTCACCTCTCACTCACTCACCCACCACTCACACACCACCACCACCACCACTCACNCACTCACTCACCACTCACCACNACTCACCCACCACCACCAACTCACACTCACTTCACCACCACTCTCACCACTCACTCACTNCACCTCACTCACCTCACTCACTCACTCACCACTCACTCACTCACCACTCACTCACTCACCACTCACTGACCGTGACTCTCACCGCGTGAGTCTCACCGCGTCCTCACCGCGTCCTCACCAAGTACTCACCAAGTCCTCACCAAGTCCTCACCAAGTACTCACCAAGTACTCACTAAGTACTCATTGCGAGTCCTCACACGGCACAGTGAGCTCCCCCACCTGCATCCACTGGCGGTCCGTGCTGGGGGTCTCCCCTCCCCCTCCTCCTCCTCCCCTCCTCCCCATCTCCGTCTTGAATCTCCGCCGTCTCCTCCGCGTCTCTGCCACCTGGGTCACCTGGGTGAGGCTGCGGGGCAAGAGATTCACGGGCTCAGAGCAGTTTTGACGAGTGCGCAGATGGCTGAAACAGGCCAAACCGAGCCCGGAATTCTCTGTGGCCCACTGGACAGGTCAGGGAGGATCAGAGGTCGCAACCGGGTACCCGATACCCGTACCCTACCCGATACCCGGCTACCCGTACCCGGCCGGGTACGAGTACGGGTAGACCATGAGTCACTGGTGAGTCACCGTTCGTCACTCATTTCCCAACGTCTTGTCTCTTCTCACAATTCAAGTTCCTAGAATCAACCCACCCGCGCCTGCAACAACATGGCTTCATCCCAGAGGTCGCAATCGGGTACCCGATACCCGTACCCTACCCGTACCCGGCCGGGTACGGGTAGGGTACCAGTTTGCGACCCTGGTGCGGCTGGGTACGGGTACGGTAATGAATCAAAACCCGTTTGCGACCTCTGGGGAGGATGTAGAGCTCTGAGGTGCAGCCACAAGTCTTTCCCTGGTAGATGTGCACTGCTGCATCTTCAAGATAACACATGAGCTTCTCCTACTCTCTCCTACTGCTCCTATGATCACTGTTTCGTTGCTTTTGTAATAACGGTCGTGGAAGCGACTTCTGGAATCCGGTCTTTATTTGTCTTTCTTTACAACACTCCTTCACGCTGCTGCCTCTCCCTCCGTTCGTTCCAGTTCTGACCACGTGTTGTTTGTCTCCACCCCTATTTAATACCCGGGTCACGTGGTACCTTTCCACCAATCCTGGTTAGCCTCTATGAAATCTTCCAGACTCCATTGTAGGCTCCCGGACCACGCCCCTGATTCGTCTCCCCATTGGCTGTGGCTAAAGCCAGCAGAACCAATCCTCTACTTACAGCTGTCACCTTCCCATGACGTCAGGGCCACACCCCTAGGCTTCCCCCCATTGGCTATAGACCAGGATCGGCAGAGCCAATCATCGTGATGAGTTGTGATCCGTCAGCGACCCGGATATATCCTCACATTAAACTTTTATGGCTTTGTTTTGGTGATTTTCGAAAAGTGTTTGGTTTGGCCATTTCTGTTTATTGTAGTACAGAGTTAGACTGATGACCTTAATCTAAGTTGTCTTGTGGTTGTTGTTGTTTGACTTGCATCCTACTGGGATTTTTGACACAGCGTTGGTGTACGGTGCCTTTTCTGCAATATTTGCTGTCTTTTCTTGGATTTTCTGTTTGCACAAAGTCACATATTCACTTAAAGATGTTTTCTTGTTTATGTTTCTGTTTTCTGTTTGTTGCGGTTGCACCCGATTCAAGAGCCGAATGGCTCACAGGCCTATACCTAATACATGAACTTGGAACTTGAACTTGAACTACTCTCACAGAGGACTGCACCATCCTGTACTTTTCTTTTCCAGGCAGCTCGCTCCTGTGCTCGGGGTCCCCAGCTTTTCAGGTCGAATCCAAAGCTCCTCAAGGAAGCTTTAAGGGTGTCCTTGTAGCACTTTTTGGGGCCACCTTGCGCTCGCTTGCCATTCGTCAGCTCGCCGAAGAAGATTGTTTTGGCAGTCTCGCGCGGGGAATTCTGGTCACGTGGCCAGTCCATCTAAGCTGTTCCTTCGCAAGCAAGGTGTAGATGCTGGGGATATTGGACTTGCTGAGGACTTCCGTGTCAGGGATTCTGTCTTGCTACTTGATCCTCAGCAGTTTCCTCAGACAGCTCAAGTGGAGATGGTTCAATTTCTTGCATGGCGCTGGTGTAGTGGTGTTAACTACTCGCTGTTCGCAAACTGTGAGAGAGCGATCGTAAACAAGGGTTTCCTGCTCAATCAAACGGTCAGGGTCAAATGGGGTGAGGTAGGATCCAAACGCCAGATTGGGAAGGACCAATCGGAGAGTCCCACAAGGTGGCCGGGGATTGGACAACCCGGCCACGAACAGGTATAAAGCCAGAGCGCGAGAGCTCTTGACCAGTTCTGCTACACGAAGACCCAAGTCGGCCGAAAACATCTAGGACCCTGGACCAAGCCTCCAGCCCTTATCAGGGCTAGGGCTCAGAGTAACCAGTGGTCGGGGAGAGATCCCTAGATCCAGCCAGAGGACGCTGGGAGAGCAGGGAGATTAGACAGCCTGCAAGGTCCGGAGGCTGTGTCTCCTCAGGGTAACGGGTGAGGGGACCATATACCCCTTTGTGTGATAAGGACTGTGTATTAAGATAATAAACAGTGTGTGCCATAAAGAAGTTTAGAAGTCCGTCCTTTACAACACTACCTGGTAGACACTGTCCAGGCTTCGCACCATACAGAAGAGTTGGTAAGACAACAGCCCGCTAGACCTTCAGTTTTGTCTCCTGCTTGACGTCCAAAGGCTGCACTGGCCTTGACAATCCTGATGTTAAATTCATCATCTGTGTGCACAGCGTGAGACAGAGTAATACCAATGTAAGTCAACTTGTCAACGGCTGAAAGCTTTTGCCCATTCGCAAAGATGGTTGGCTCGGTGTAGGGTTTCCCAGGAGCAGGTTGGTACAGGACTTCATTCTTCTTTGTGTAATGCGAGCGTAAATGGGCAGGCTGGATGTGACGATCCGCGAGGGAGAAGTCAGGGTCACGTGGGAGAGGGAGGAGTCAGGGTCACGTGGGTAGAGGTTATAGGAAGGAGACAGGAAGACATCTGGAGCAGTCGAGGGAGTGAAGAGGGGAGACCACGTTGGGTGGCCGCCGTGCCTCAGCCTAGTGGCTGAGGGGCTCATGACGGCGCCAGCCAGTGGGTGAGGAGAGAGCAGAGTGCGCGGGGCGCACAGGGCGTGCGAGGTTGCACGGAGCAGCCGAGTAGCTGCAGAACTAGCGGAGCTAGCACAGGGCGTGCGAGGTTGCACGGAGCAGCCGAGTAGCTGCAGAACTAGCGGGGCTAGCACAGGGCGTGCGAGGTTGCACAGAGCAGCCGAGTAGCTGCAGAACTAGCGGGAGCTAGCACAGGGCGTGCGAGGTTGCACGAGCAGCGAGTAGCTGCAGAACTAGCGGGAGCTAGCACAGGGCGTGCGAGGTTGCACGGAGCAGCCGAGTAGCTGCAGAACTAGCGGAGCTAGCACAGGGCGTGCGAGTTGCACAGAGCAGCGAGTAGCTGCAGAACTAGCGGAGCTAGCACAGGGCGTGCGAGGTTGCACGGAGCAGCCGAGTAGCTGCAGAACTAGCGGGGCTAGCACAGGGCGTGCGAGGTTGCACAGAGCAGCCGAGTAGCTGCAGAACTAGCGGAGGCTAGCACAGGGCGTGCGAGGTTGCACGAGCAGCCGAGTAGCTGCAGAACTGCGGAGGCTAGCACAGGGCGTGCGAGGTTGCACGGAGCAGCCGAGTAGCTGCAGAGCTAGCGGGGCTAGCACAGGGCGTGCGAGGTTGCACGGAGCAGCGAGTAGCTGCAGAGCTAGCGGGGCTAGCACAGAGGGTGCGAGGTTGCACAGGCAGCAGAGTGGCTGCATAGAGAGTGCGCGGGCGCAAGGAGAGACAACGCTGGATCGAGGAGGAGGCCAGCGGGTGAGCGGAAGACGAACACAAATAAAGGACCGATGGAGATCAACATCGTGTGACGGAGTCCTTTATTACATTTGTGCTGATTGTTAGGTCGAACTTGTTACAAGCTGAGGAGAAGTGGTCTATACTCTCCTGTAGATCTTTACTTGAGCCAGCAGCCAGAGCACAGTCATCAGCAAATAAAAGTTCTCGAACGGTGACTTCCTCCACTCTGGTTTTGGCTTGCATCCTCCGCAGACTGAATAGGCCACCGTCAAAACGGTAGATGAAGCTAATCCTGGTGTTGTGGTTCTGGAATGAGTCTTGCAGCATGGCAGAAGACGCCGTGCCGAAGAGCGTTGGCGCTAAAACGCAGCCTTGCTTCACCCCGTTTGTGATTGGCAACGGATCAGAGAGTTCTTGCTGGTCTCTGATGCTGGCCATCGTGCCATCATGGAGTTTGCGCACGATGCCAATGAACTTGTCTGGCCACCCAAACTTGGCCATAATCTTCCATAGGCCCACCCGGCTGACTGTGTAGAATGCTTTTGTTAGATCAACGAAAGCCATATATAGATCAGCATTTTGTTCTTGCCATTTCTCCTGTAACTGCCGGGCAGTAAATACCATGTCAGTGGTTCCGTGGTCTTTTCTGAAACCACACCGACTCTCAGGTAGCCGACCCTGGTCTAGGTGGACAATTAGGTGGTTCAGAAGGATTCTTGCTAAGATTTTGCCAGCGACTGATAGTACGGAGATGCCTCTATGGTTGTCGCAGTCCTGCCGATTGCCTTTCCTCTCATAGAGATGGATTATAGAGGCATCCTTGAACTCCTGGGAACGGCTTCCGATTTCCACAGAGGCTGGAAGAGGTCGGTCAGTTTCTCGACTAAGCGAGGCCCTCCAGCCTTGTAGATTTCCTTGGAATGGCATCGGACCCTGGAGTTTTGCCTGATGTGATAAGGCTTACGGCTTTGCTGGTTTCCTCAATGGATGGTAGAACAGCAAAGGACTGGTTTATTTTAACTTGAGGCAGTCTCGCAATTGCCTCCTCATCTATGCACGATGGCCGGTTGAGGACTGCGCTGAAGTGTTCAGCCCACCTTGCAAGTATGATAATTGTTTTTTTACCCTTTTATCTGGCAACAAAACTGACACCTTTCTTACAAGGAGTTTCGAAGCAGGCAATGTTTAGGGTACCTCTTCTAACCCTTTCCTCGCTACGGAGGTGAGCGGTGTGATGCTGAAGAGGGCTGCTCAGTCGCTCAGGGTTAGGCTGCCGGACTTCACTGCTGCTTCGGTCCAGTGAGCGAACGACCAATATCCTGAGCCGCCTCGTGCGTGATTTGTGGCTACGGCTTCCAGCATATCCGTGCCGGCTGCTCCGTCGCTCGCCCATCGCCACGGGACTTGGATAATGACGATGGTAAAAAGGTGCCATGACTTGCGCGGAGAACTTGGATTTAAGCGAGGGCGATTTGCGCAGCGACAACCTCACTCTCTCGACCAGCCAACATCTGTACCCAGTGGCGAGACGTAGTCAAGACGACTGGAGATGGTCCTGGTTGCAGTGGAAGGTCCAAATAACCTTTTGGTGGAATTTCCTCCACCAAGAGTGCCACACGCCAGGCAGCTGCTGACTGTACCGACTCACCAGGGATGTTGAGCCTGGTGTGCGCCTAGCTGGTCAGACACAAATACTACACTGTACACTACACTATCCACTACACACGACACTATACTACACTATACTACACATTACACAACATACTACACTACACACTACACTACACACAATACCACACACTACACTACACTATACACTCCACTATACATTACACTATACACTACANTACACACTACACTGCACACTCCACTATACACTACACTATACACTACACTATACACTACATATGACACTAAAAACCATACACTACACTATACACTACACTACACACTACACTACTCATGACACTAAAAACTATACACTACATTATACACTACACACGACCATACACTACACTATAGACTACAATACATGAGCATGGGAGTTCAATCCAAAGGACATGTGAGCGTGAGAGATCTAAGCGAGAGACACAGAGCGAGAGAGACACACAGAGAGTCATAAATACCGGCTGACATCGCAGGTAGGGTGGAAACATCACAGTCGGTGAAGACTTTGCCTGGCTAAGAACGTCCTTCCTTTTCACACCGGTGTAGTGAGTTCAAGGAGGCACACTTATTTATTACAACTTTACACTCAGCACAGGCCAAGGTATACGACACTTGAAGGGTATCGGCCCTTCACCCGTCTAACAGGGAGGCCCACGATCTCTATCCGGCGAGCCTACTCCAGGTCCTCCACTACCGGGCTAGGGGAGGCTAGCTGATCCCGCTCTGGTCAAAATGGGATCACGGCACCTGAGTCCCCAGACCGGCCCCTTCACCCGTCTAACAGGGAGATCCACGATCTCTATCCCGGCTAGTCTACCCCAGGTCCTCCACTACCGGGCTAGGGGAGGCTAGCTGACCCAGCTCTGGCCAAGCTGGGATCACGGCACCTGAGTCCCCAGAGCGGCTCTTACATGAGCATCGGCTCTGGGCTCTCGGGCCACGCCACTGGCTCGCCCTGGTCGGTCCTTAGGAGGACAGCGATCCAGGGGTGTCCAGGGCCTATCTAGCCGGTCTTCACTCTTCACTGGTTTAAGCTGAACACTGAACCCGAGCCACCGACTCACCGCCTTATATAGCAACTCCCCNTCGAGGGGTGGGGCCGTGGGGGGTCACAGCGCCGTTACAGCCCCCAGGGCTAACCGATGCGGACGTGGATGTAAGCACCTCTCGGCGTACGGGCATAACCACCCTGGTGTGATAATTGTTTTTTTACCCTTCTATCTGGCAACAAAACTGACACCTTTTTACAAGGAGTCATGTTTGCATAGACCGCAATACCTGCAGTCATAATACAAACAAANCACAACTCTGACAATGTATGCACTGTCCTTGAAGTTGATTGGTCCACACCCGAGACAGCTTTCCTTAGAGCCTAGTCTCACATGGTGTTGGACCAGATGACGCCAAAAGGCGTCAAAAAGACAATGCATGTGAGCTAGGCTCTAAGGAAAGCTGTCTCGGGTGTGGACCAATCAACTTCAAGGACAGTGCATACATTATCAGAGTTGTGTTTTTGTTTGCATTACGACTGCAGGTATTGTGGTCTATGCAAACATGACTCCTTGTAAAAAAGTGTCAGTTTTGTTGCCAGATAGAAGGGTAAAAAACAATTATATTTTTACTGGCAAATGAGGTTCCAATGGTGTAAATGCTTCACCCCGAGCTCCCATACTCTGATGGTGCATTGTCTTTGAGTTGTGCGCCTTTTGGCGTCATCTGGTCCAACACTGTAGACTAGGCTCTAAGGAAAGCTGTCTCGGGTGTGGACCAATCAACTTCAAGGACAGTGCATACATTATCAGAGTTGTGTGTTTTGTTTGCATTACGACTGCAGGTATTGTGGTCTATGCAAACATGACTCCTTGTAAAAAGGTGTCAGTTTTGTTGCCAGATAGAAGGGTACAAAACAATTATATTTTTACTGGCAAATGAGGTTCCAATGGTGTAAATGCTTCACCCCGAGCTCCCATACTCTGATGGTGCATTGTCTTTGAGTTGTGCGCCTTTTGGCGTCATCTGGTCCAACACCATGTGAGACTAGGCTCTAAGGAAAGCTGTCTCGGGTGTGGACCAATCAACTTCAAGGACAGTGCATACATTATCAGAGTTGTGTGTTTTGTTTGCATTACGACTGCAGGTATTGTGGTCTATGCAAACGTGACTCCTTGTAAAAAGGTGTCAGTTTTGTTGCCAGATAGAAGGGTAAAAACCAATTATCACCCCTGGTGAGTTTGTTAGCCCTCCCGTAACACCTCTACACCGGCAAGGGAGCTGCCCATGGCAACACGAAGTCGCTCACGGTGGAGTTTAAACGCCCCGAGGAGTCACTCACCGTCGTCTGCGCGTCCGTCTCCCCGTCCGCGTTGGCCGGCAGCGTCCACCCCATCGCCACGAACCGCTGGGCCGAGAGCTGGTACGAGATGGTGTTGGAGAGGCTGGCAACTGCACAGACAGTGGGTGTTAGTGCTGGGTGTTAGTGGTGTTAGTGGTGTTAGTGCTGGGTGTTAGTGGTGTTAGTGCTGGGTGTTGGTGGTGTTAGTGCCGAGAGTTGGTACGAGATGGTGTTGGAGAGACTGGCAACTGCACAGACAGTGGGTGTTAGTGCTGGGTGTTAGTACTGGGTGTTGGTGGTGTTAGTACTGGGTGTTGGTGCTGGGTGTTAGTGGTGTTAGTGCCGAGAGCTGGTACGAGATGGTGTTGGAGAGGCTGGCAACTGCACAGACAGTGGGTGTTAGTGGTGTTAGTGCTGGGTGTTAGTGCTGGGTGTTAGTGGTGTTAGTGCTGGGTGTTAGTGGTGTTAGTGGCGAGAGCTGGTACGAGATGGTGTTGGAGAGGCTGGCAACTGCACAGACAGTGGGTGTTAGTACTGGGTGTTGGTACTGGGTGTTGGTGGTGTTAGTACTGGGTGTTAGTGCTGGGTGTTAGTGGTGTTAGTGCTGGTGTTAGTGGTGTTAGTGCTGAGTGTTGGTACGAGATGGTGTTGGAGAGGCTGGCAACTGCACAGACAGTGGGTGTTGGTGCTGGGTGTTAGTGGTGTTAGTACTGGGTGTTGGTGCTGGTGTTAGTACTGGGTGTTGGTGCTGGGTGTTGGTGGTGTTAGTACTGGGTGTTGGTGCTGGGTGTTAGTACTGGGTGTTGGTGCTGGGTGTTAGTGGTGTTGGTGCTGGTGTTAGTACTGGGTGTTGGTGCTGGGTGTTAGTGGTGTTAGTACTGGGTGTTGGTGCTGGGTGTTAGTGCTGGGTGTTGGTGTGTTAGTGCTGGGTGTTGGTGCTGGGTGTTAGTGCTGGGTGTTGGTGCTGGGTGTTAGTGCTGGGTGTTGGTGGTGTTAGTGCTGGGTGTTAGTACTGGGTGTTGGTGCTGGGTGTTAGTGCTGGGTGTTGGTGGTGTTAGTGCTGGGTGTTAGTACTGGGTGTTGGTGCTGGGTGTTAGTGCTGGGTGTTGGTGGTGTTAGTACTGGGTGTTAGTACTGGGTGTTAGTACTGGGTGTTAGTACTGGGTGTTAGTACTGGGTGTTGGTGCGCTCCTCACACGAGAGGCGTTGACCGTCGCTCTGCGCCGTGGCCGCTCTCTTCCTGCGCAAGGCCCGAGCCCTCAAACTACGTACGACACACAGACAAAGATCCCCGTGTAGCCTCAAAGACTGTAGGGGCAAGTGCTGTGAGTAGACAACACAGACAAAGTCCCCGTGTAGCCTCAACAGACTGTAGGGGCAAGTGCTGTAGTAGCAGCAGCACCTAGACACAGACAAAGGTCCCCGTGTAGCCTCTAGCAGACTGTAGGGGCAAGTGCTGTTAGTAGCGAGTAGCAGCAGCGTCTGCTACTACAGCTGCGACTCCTACTGCTACTACTGCTGCTGCTACTGCTGCTATTACTGATGCTACTACTGTTACTACTACTACTGCTACTACTGCTGATACTGCTGCTACTACTGCTGGTGGTAGTAGTAGTAGTAGTGGTGGTAGTAGTAGTGATGATGGTAGTAGTAGTGGTAGTAGTAGTAGTAGTGGCTGTGGTAGTAGCAGTAGTAGTGGTGGTAGTAGTAGTAGTAGTGGTGGTGGCTGTAGTAGTGGTAGTAGTAGTAGTGGTAGTAGCGTGTGGTAGTGATGGTAGTGGTGGTAGTGGTAGTAGTGGTAGTAGTAGTGGTAGTAGTGGTAGTGATGGTGGTGGCTGTGGTAGTCACCGCAATGCCGCTCGGTCTCGTGCCTCCACGCGCCGCTCCTCCCGCCGTGGGGTCCGTGGGGCAGCGTGGAGACCCCCGGGGGCCGCCCCCACAGCAGCTGCTCAGACGCCGCAGCAAAGACAGCAGCTCCCCGGCAGGACACAGCACCCGGCGCAGTAGCCACCCTGGTGGGTGGTGGGTGGGATGGGTGGGTGGGTGGGGTGGGTGGGGTGAGGTGGGGCAGCGTGGAGACCCCCGGGGGGCAGCCCCCACAGCAACTGCTCCAGACGCCGCAGCAGAGACAGCAGCTCTCCGGCAGGACACCCAGCGCAGTAGCCACCCTGGTGGGTGGGTGGGTGGGGTGGGTGGGATGGGTGGGATGGGTGGGTGGNTGGAGTGGGTGGGTGGGTGAGGTGGGTGGGGTGAGGTGAGGTGGGTGGGTGGGGTGGGTGGGTGGGTGGGGTGGGTGGTGGGTGGGTGGGTGGGTGGGTGGGTGGGGTGGGTGAGGTGGGTGGGTCGGTGGGGTGGGTGAGGTGGGTGGGTGGGTGGGTGGGGGTGGGGTGGGTGAGGTGGGTGGGGTGGGTGAGGTGAGGTGGGGTGGNTGAGGTGGGGTGAGGTGGGGTGGGTGGGTGGGTGGGGTGGGTGGGTGGATGGGGTGGGGTGAGTTGGGGTGGGGTAGGGTGGGGTGAGGTGTGGAGGTGAGTGGGGAGGTGAGTGTAGAGGTGGTAATGACAGCCACTCACCCCACTTGTCCTGACGTCCTCCCCTCCCCTCCACCTCCCCCTCCACCTCCCCCTCCCCCTCCACCTCCCCTCCACCTCCCTCCACCTCCCCTCCACCTCCCCCTCCACCTCCACCTCCCTCACCTCCCCNTCCACCTCCAGGCTGCCCGTGGGGAGACGTCGCCCGCATAGGTCGCAGATCGGCGGCTAGAGCACAGCGAGTTGGCACAGTAGGGGGCACAGGTGGTGCATCAGCCACTCATCTCGGTCATCTCGGTCATCTCGGTCATCTCGGTCATCTCAGTCATCTCAGAGCCCCGGGTGGCTAAAGCACAGCGAGTTGGCACAGTAGGGGCACAGGTGGTGCATCAGCCAGTCATCTCGGTCATCTCGGTCATCTCGGTCATCTCAGTCATCTCAGTCATCTCAGAGCGCCGGGTGGCTAAAGCACAGCGAGTTGGCACAGTAGGGGCACAGGTGGTGCATCAGCCAGTCGTCTCGGTCGTCTCGGTCATCTCAGAGTGCCGGGTGGCTAAAGCACAGCGAGTTGGCACAGTAGGGGCACAGGTGGTGCATCAGCCAGTC
Source organism: Lethenteron camtschaticum (assembly GCA_018977245.1). NCBI lineage: Eukaryota > Metazoa > Chordata > Hyperoartia > Petromyzontiformes > Petromyzontidae > Lethenteron > Lethenteron camtschaticum. The sequence continues at coordinate 167,514 of WFAB01001390.1, read as the reverse complement.
GTCTCGGTCGTCTCGGTCATCTCAGAGTGCCGGGTGGCTAAGCACAGCAAGTTGGCACAGTAGGGGCACAGGTGGTGCATCAGCCAGTCATCTCGGTCATCTCAGTCATCTCAGTCATCTCAGAGCGCCGGGTGGCTAAGCACAGCAAGTTGGCACAGTGGGGGCACAGGTGGTGCATCAGCCAGTCATCTCGGTCGTCTCGGTCATCTCAGTCATCTCGGTCATCTCAGTCATCTCAGAGCACCGGGTGGCTAAAGCACAGCAAGTTGGCACAGTAGGGGCACAGGTGGTGCATCAGCCACTCATCTCGGTCATCTCAGTCGACCCGTGGCACCTGCTGGGTCTGCCCCGTGACCTCCTGCCAGCGGGCGTTCGACACTTCACGTGGCCTCAACGTGCACTTGGCCTGGCACAAGCGTCACGGTGACGTCACCGCCACTTAATGGCGAATGGCGGTTGTTGTTGTTTATCTCTGTCTGTATATCTCATGTCTGTGTGTCTGTATGTGTGTCTGTATGTGTGTGTGTCTGTATGTGTGTGTGTCTATGTGTGTCTGTATGTGTGTGTGTGTCTGTATGTGTGTCTGTATGTGTGTGTGTGTGNCTGTATGTGTGTGTGTGTGTGNCTGCGTGCATGCGTGCACTCTGACCCATGTTTGATCATCACTCAGCCTGCGTTGTAGCGGTTAGCGCTACGCTGCGCTATGAACCCGGCGACCCGGGTTCGATTCCCGCTCACGGCTAACACCAGTGACGATTATCTGAACCGGTCCTGGGCCTCCCCTAGGTCGACTCAGCCTTAAATGAGTACCTGGTGCGGTGTGTAAACATCGCCACTAGGGAGACAAAGGCGGTTGGGCGTGGTGCTGGCCACCCACCCCCTCGTGTGCCACAGTGCGGTAGCCTTCATAGGTGCTCGCTAACAGCACTTGCCCCTACAGTCTGTTCAGGCTATACGGGGATCTTTGTCTTTGTGTCTGTATGTGTGTGTGTGTATGTGTGTGTGTCTGTATGTGTGTGTGTGTCTGTATGTGTGTGTGTGTGTATGTGTGTGTGTCTGTATGTGTGTGTGTCTGTATGTGTGCCCCTACAGTCTGTTCAGGCTATACGGGGGATCTTTGTCTTTATCTTTGTGTCTGTATGTGTGTGTGTGTCTCTGCGTGCGTGCGTGCACGCTGACCCATGTTTGATCATCACTGAGCCTGCGTTGCTCCGTGCGTTCACGACGGAAGGGAAAGACTGCGGGTGGCCGGTGACGAGGCAGAGAAGACCCCAACTCCTTCCCAACATGCACCCCGCCCTGGGCCTCCTGTAGGCAAGACAACCACACACATTGAAACTAATTCTACACGATAATTGGTTTTTACTGGTAGGAACGAAGTGGACCAGCCTACAATAGATTATATCGTCCGTCCGTCCGATGTCCGATTAGGTGTAGCAACATCGCCCCCTACTGCAAACACTTGGCAGGACCCTACAAAAACCTTTAGACTCAGTGACGCTTTCCTGGCTAAACAAGTGTAACATTCCCTTATAATTAAAACATTTAAATTAAAAATTAACTCACAGCGGCCTAAAGCCTACAGCGGCCTAAAGCCTAGAAGTAGGCCTCAAACTCTCCCTTCGTATCGTACCCCGCCATTTCATTTTATTATAGCCATTTATTTGTTCGTTCCTACCAGCCCACCCGCAGGGACCTGTTTAAATCCTTTATATTAAGTTCACTTGCTTGCTTGCTTACTTACGACCGTGCAAATCTTTCGGTCGTTTTTTAACCCACTTCCCGTGATCCAATCGAGCTGACATTTTTCACACAGACTCGTTGTGCATAACAATTTATTTTCGTGAATTTTTTTTNCCAAAATTTTACACTTTTTAGGACAAAAATATTATATTTAATTACCAATTGCTTAATGGTGCCATGCAATCATCTGCCCCATAGGTGGCAGCCATCTCAAGCCAGAGGACGAGAGGACTCTAGCCGCCCCGATGCCACGCATATAAAGGATTTATAGTGAAAAACTTTGTTTTTTACGGGTTATACTTGTTTACCCTTCTATCTGGCAACAAAACTGAAGAAAAATATTAAATAAATGTGGATATCTACATAAAGTGACATTATAAACACACTTTCCTAAAAATACAGCACCGTATTTTAACACTAAAGCCGTCACTGACTCACAACAACTTGCAATCATAAGTGACAGAGTCAATTTCGGGTAAAATCAATGAAAATGGGGTATGCCGATAGCATAAAATGAGAAGCGATAGAGCAAATCTGAGATCAGATTTGGAATCAGCACCCTGAAATTAGTCTAGAACAGCTGCAAAAGTCCAGGCCAGAAAAAAATGTATTTTTTTGTTGACCAGTGTAATTGCTTTTTTACCCTTTTATCTGGCAACAAAACTGACACCTTTTTTCAAGGAGTCATGTTTGCATAGACCACAACCTGCAGTCATAATGCAAACAAAAAACATAACTCTGATAATGTGCACTGTCGTTGAAGTTGATTGGTCCACACCCGAGACAGCTTTCCTTAGAGCCTAGTCTCCATTTGGACCAGATGACCCAACGCACATCAGACAATGCACCAAGGTATGAGAGCTCGGGGTAAGAATTTACACCATGGACATTGCAGATGAAAAAATATGATAATTGGTTTTTTACCCTTCTATCTGGCAACAAAACTGACACCTTTTTTACAAGGAGTCATGTTTGTAGCCACATAGCAGTCTAATGAAACAAAAAACACAACTCTGATAATGTAGCACTGTCCTTATTCAGAGTTGTGTGTTTTGTTTGCATTATGACTCAGGTATTGTGGTCTATGCAAACATGACTCCTTGTAAAAAAAAGGTGTCATAATGAAAACAAAAACACAACTCTATAATGTATGCATTGTCCTTATTATCAGAGTTATGTTTTTGTTTGCATTATGACTCAGGTATTGTGGTCTTGCAAACATGACTCCTTGTAAAAAAAANGGTGTAGTTTTGTCAGATAGAAGGTAAAACCAATTATCATATTTTTNACTGGCAAATGATTCCAATGGTGTATTCTACACGCTTTTATTTACTCACTCTGTCTGTTGTTGTTGTTGTATCCTCAAATCTTGTAACTCAATTTTAACCCACTTCCAATGTGATATCGACTGCTAACTTGCTATACTTGTGTCTTACTGATGACAATACTATATTCTATAAAAAAATAAACAATCTTTTTTAAATGTTATGTTTTGGCTTGGGTCTAATTGTCCACGCTCAACTGACGTTGGCTGTAATTGCCACGGCACTTACGTTGTGGCAAGCTCGGGGCCACTTCCTGGAGTCGTGGAGTTCTGCCATTACCAGTACGGTACATTTCATTAAAGCGTGTTTTAAAATAAAGTACTTTTAAATATTATTATTGAACTTTCTTTTATTCCAAGCTGTGCTCATCTTTGTCAGAATCTGGCAATCACAAATGGTAGCTCCCCCAGTGGCTTATAATCATCGTCATCATCATGATCACGTGGAAAGTCACAGCGGCGGTCAAAATACTGGAAATGCGCGACGTCGATTCGAAATGTGGAAGGAAAAATTAACCCGTAAAAACAAAGTTTTTCACTCTAAATCCTTTATATGCGTGGCGGCTAGAGTCCTCTCGTCCTCTGGCTTGAGATGGCTGCCACCTATGGGTCAGATGATTGCTTGCCACCATTAAGCGATTGGTAATTAGATATAAAAAAATTCCCTAAAAAGAGTACAATTTCACGAAAATTAATTGTCATGCACAACGAGTCTGTGTGCAAAATGTCAGCTCGATTGGATCACGGGAAGTGGGTTAAAAAACGACCGAAAGATTTGCACGGTCCTAAGCACGCAAGCAAGCAAACTTAATATAAAGGATTTAAAAACCGGAGGAACCGGAGAAAAATCCACGCGACCGGCGAGAGAGGCACGCAAAGTCCACATATACAGCAGCAGCAGCAGCAGCGTCGTCAGGGTCGGGATGGAACCCACGACCTCCTGTAGACCAGGCGAGGTAGTCAACATCTCCTAGCCACCGTGATGATGATGAGAGAGACACAGACGTAGACCAGGCGAGGTAGTCAACATCTCCTAGCCACCGTGATGATGATGAGAGACAGACCTCCTGTAGACCAGGCGAGGTAGTCAACATCTCCTCGCCACCGTGATGACGATGAGAGAGACACAGACCTCCTGTAGACCAGGCGAGGTAGTCAACATCTCATAGCCACCGTGATGATGATGAGAGAGACACAGACCGTAGACCAGGCGAGTAGTCAACATCTCCTACCACCGTGATGATGATGAGAGAGACACAGACCGTAGACCAGGCGAGGTAGTCAACATCTCATAGCCAGCGAGGCACCCATTGATTAACTGCGCATATTGACTGCACCACCACTCCCCCCACACACACACACATCCCCCACTCCATACCGCATTGAGTACTCGTTTGAGGCTGAGTCGACCTAGGGGAGGCCGTGAAACCTCATTAACAGACCGTCAGGGCAATCGCTGTTAGCGAGTAGCACCCTCAAATATGACGTCACAAAGCTCTGCCCCCCCGCGTCACATGACGTCACAAAAAGTCAGACCCCCACCTCAAATATGACGTCACAAAGCTCTGCCCACNCCCGCGTCACATGACGTCACAAAAAGTCAGACCCCNCCTCAAATATGACGTCACAAAGCTCCCCCCCCCGCGTCACATGACGTCACAAAAAGTCAGACCCCATCCCTCAAATATGACGTCACAAAGCTCTGCCCCCCCGCGTCACATGACGTCACAAAAAGTCAGACCCCCCCTCAAATATGACGTCACAAAGCTCCCCCCGCGTCACATGACGTCACAAAANGTCAGACCCACCTCAAATATGACGTCACAAAGCTCTGCCCATCCCCCCCACCTCGTCACATGACGTCACAAAAGTCAAACCCCCCTTCAAATATGACGTCACAAAGCTGCCCCCCCCCACCTCGTCACATGACGTCACAAAAAGTCAGACCCCCTCCTCAAATATGACGTCACAAAGCTCTGCCCCCCCCCACCTCGTCACATGACGTCACAAAAAGTCAGACCCCCCCTCAAAGATGACGTCACAAAGCTCTGCCCCCCCGCGTCACATGACGTCACAAAAGTCAGACCCCCCCCTCAAAGATGACGTCACAAAGCTCCCCTCGTCACATGACGTCACAAAAGTCAGACCCCCCTTCAAATGACGTCACAAAGCTCCCCCCCCCCCNATCGTCACATGACGTCACAAAAGTCAGACCCCCCCTCAAATATGACGTCACAAAGCTCTCCCCCCTCGTCACATGACGTCACAAAAGTCAGACCCCCCCTCAAATATGACGTCACAAAGCTCTGCCCCCCCCCACCTCGTCACATGACGTCACAAAAGTCAGACCCCCCCTCAAATATGACGTCACAAAGCTCTGCCCCCCCCCNACCATCACATGACGTCACAAAANGTCAGACCCCCCCCTCAAATATTGACGTCACAAAGCTCTGCCCCCCCCCACCTCGTCACATGACGTACAAAAGTAACCCCCTCAAATATGACGTCACAAAGCGTCCACCTGTCACATGACGTCACAAAAGTCGCCCCTCCTCATATGACGTCACAAAGCTCTCCCCCCCCCCNCCACGTACTGATTCGAATCACGAAAAGTCAGACCCCCCCCCCTTCAAATATGACGTCACAAAGCTCTCCCCCCCCTCGTCACATAGATCANAAAAAGTCAGACCCCCCCCCTCTAATATGACGTCACAAAACTCTGCCCCTCCCCCCAAAANCCATATTTACATTTTTATTACTTCCCTTCTACGTGAAAATAAAATGCTTCAAATCGCTTTAAACATGTTGTCATTGTGGTGCGTATTTAATGCGGCGTTGCACTCGATGTTGTAGGAAAACATTTATTAAAACGCCTATTTAATTTAGAACGTGTTGTCTGTATTCATTTAAATGGCTCATTTTGATGTGACGTCACATTTCTCCCCCCCCTCCCCCCNTAGGTGCGTGACGTCATTTNTGGAGGTCNTTTAAGCCGTTACCCCAATACATTTATTTATGAAGACACCTTTCTGAGCAAGTGGAAATGTAGCTATCGGCCAAGCAGTCACATTATGAATAAAACTGCAGCTAGAGAGACATCCATTTAGGAGAGCGGATTCATTGATGGACGTTCGTTTGTGTGTGTGTGTGATACATTTGTTTGTGAAGCATGTTGTCGTGTGTGTGTTAATGTTGTGTGTGTGTTAAATGTTGTGTGTGGTTAAGCGTGGTGTGTGTGTGCTACATGTTGTGTGTGTGTTAAGTGTTGTGTGTGTGTGATAAGCTTGTTGTGTGTGTGTGTGTGTGCTAAGCGTGTTGTGTGTGTGTTAAGCGTGTTGTGGNTGTGTGTGCTAAGCATGTTGTGTGTGTGTTAAGTATGTTGTGTGTGTGTGCTAAGAATTTGTGTGTGTGTGTGCAGCGTGTTGTGTGTGTTGTGCTAAGCGTGTTGTGTGTGTGTGCTAGGCATGTTGTGTGTGGTTAAGTATGTTGTGTGTGTGTGTGTTAAGTTGTTTGTGTGTGTGTGCTAAGCGTGTTGTGTGTGTGTGCTAAGCTGTGTGTGTGTGATAATCATGTTGTGTGTGTGTGTGATAAGCATGTTGTGTGTGTGTGTGCTAAGCATGTGTGTGTGTGTGCTAGGCATGTTGTGTGTGTGTGTGTGTGTGTTGTGTGTGTGTGCTAAGCGTGTTGTGTGTGTGTGCTAAGCATGTTGTGTGTGTGTGTGCTAAGATGTGTGTGTGTGTACTAAGCGTGTTGTGTGTGTGTGCTAAGCATGTTGTGTGTGTGTTAAGTATCTTGTGTGTGTGTGATAAGCGTGTTGTGTGTGTGTGCTAAGCGTTTTGTGTGTGTGTGATAAGCTTGTTGTGTGTGTGTGCTAAGCATGTTGTGTGTGTTAAGTATCTTGTGTGTGTGTGCTAAGCGTGTTGTGTGTGTGTGCTAAGCAGTTGTGTGTGTGTGCTAAGCGTGTTGTTGTGTGTGTGCTAAGCGTGTTGTGTGTGTGTGCTAAGTATGTGTGTGTGTGTGCTAAGCATGTTGTGTGTGTGTGTGCTAAGCGGTTGTGTGTTACTAAGCGTGTTGTGTGTGTGTGCTAAGCATGTTGTGTGTGTGTGTNCTAAGCATGGTGTGTGTGGCTAAGCGTGTTGTGTGTGTGTGCTAAGCGTGTGTGTGTGTGTGCTAAGCGTGTTGTGTGTGCTAAGCATGTTGTGTGTGTGTGCTAAGCGTGTTGTGTGTGTGTGCTAAGCATGTTGTGTGTGTGTTAAGCATGGTGTGTGTGTTAAGCGTGTTGTGTGTGTGTGTGCTAAGCGTGTTGTGTGTGTGTNCTAAGCATGTGTGTTAAGCATGTTGTGTGTGTGTTAAGCGTTTGTGTGTGCTAAGCATGTNGTGTGTGTGTGCAAGCGTGTGTNGTGTGTGTGTGCTAAGCATGTTGTGTGTGTGCTAAGCATGTTTTGTGTGCTAAGCATGTTTGTGTGTGTGTGCTAAGCATGTTGTGTGTGTGCTAAGCGTGTTGTGTGTGTGCTAAGCGTGTTGTGTGTGTGTNCTAAGCATGTTGTGTGTGTGTGCTAAGCATTTTGTGTGTGCTAAGCATGTTGTGTGTGTGCTAAGCATGTTGTGTGTGTGTGCTAAGCATGTTGTGTGTGCTAATCGTGTTGTGTGTGTGCTAAGCAGTTGTGTTGTGTGTGCTAAGCATGGTGTGTGTGTGTGCTAAGCATGTTGTGTGTGTGTGTGTGCTAAGCGTGTGTGTGTGTGTGTGTGCTAAGTATCTTGTGTGTGCTAGGCATGTTGTGTGTGTGTTAAGTATCTTGTGTGTGTGCTAAGCATGTTGTGTGTGTGTGTGCTTGTTTANGTGTGTGTGTGCTAAGCATGTTGTGTGTGTGTGTGCTAAGCATGTTGTGTGTGTGTGCTAAGCGTTGTGTGTGTGTGCTAAGCTTTTTTGTGTGTGTACTAAGCGTGTTGTGTGTGTGTGTGTGCTAAGCATGTTGTGTGTGTGTGCTAAGCATGTTGTGTGTGTGTGCTAAGCATGTTGTGTGTGTGTGCTAAGCATGTTGTGTGTGTGTNCTAAGCATGTTGTGTGTGTGTGCTAAGCATGTTGTGTGTGTGTGTTAAGCATGTGGTGTGTGTGTGATAAGCATGTTGTGTGTGTGTGTNCTAAGCGTGTTGTGTGTGTGCTAAGCGTGTGGTGTGTGTGCTAAGCATGTTGTGTGTGTTAAGTATGTTGTGTGTGTGCTAAGCTGTGTGTGTGCTAAGCATGTGTGTGTGTGCTAAGCATGTTGTGTGTGTGCTAAGCGTGTTGTGTGTGTATGCTAAGCGTGTTGTGTGTGTGTGCTAAGCATGTTGTGTGTGTGCTAAGCGTGTTGTGTGTGTGCTAAGCGTGTGTGTGTGCTAAGCGTGTTTTGTGTGTGTGCTAAGCTGTTGTGTGTGTGCTAAGCGTTGTGTGTGTGCTAAGCATGTTGTGTGTGTGTGCTAAGCGTGTTGTGTGTGTGCTAAGCGTGTTGTGTGTGTGTGTGCTAAGCGTGTTGTGTGTGTGTGTGCTAAGCATGTTGTGTGTGTGTTAAGCATGTTGTGTGTGTTAAGCTTGTGTGTGTGCTAAGCATGGTGTGTGTGTGTGNTAAGCATGTTGTGTGTGTGTGCTAAGCGTGTTGTGTTGTGTGTTAAGCATGTTGTGTGTGTGCTAAGCGTGTTGTGTGTGTGTGCTAAGCATGTTGTGTGTGTGCTAAGCTGTTGTTGTGTTGCTAAGCGTGTTGTGTGTGTGTGTTAAGCATGTTGTGTGTGCTGGTGTGTTGTGGTGTGCTAAGCATGTTGTGTGTGTGTGCTAAGCGTGTTGTGTGTGTGTGTGCTAAGCATGGTGGTGCTAAGCATGTTGTTGTGCTAAGCATGTTGTGTGTGTGCTAAGCATGTTGTGGGTGCTAAGCATGTTGTGTGTGCTAAGCATGTTGTGTGTGTGTGTTAAGCATGTTGTGTGTGCTAAGCATGGTGTGTGTGTGTTAAGCGTGTTGTGTGTGTGTNCTAAGCATGTTGTGTGTGTGCTAAGCATTTTGTGTGTGTGTTAAGCATGTTGTGTGTGTGCTAAGCATGTTGTGTGTGTGTGCTAAGCATGTTGTGTGTGTGTTAAGCATGTTGNGTGTGTGTTAAGCATGGTGTGTGTGTGTTAAGCATGGTGTGTGTGTGTGTGTGCTGCATGTGTGTGTGTGTTAAGCATGTTAAGCATGTTGTGTGTGTGCTAAGCATGTTGTGTGTGTGTNCTAAGCATGTTGTGTGTGTGTGCTAAGCATGTTGTGTGTGTGCTAAGCGTGTTGTGTGTGTGCTAAGCGTGTTGTGTGTGTGTAAGCATGTTGTGTGTGTGTGTGCTAAGCATGGTTGTGTGTGTGTGTGCTAAGCATGGTGTGTGTGTGTGCTAAGCATGTTGTGTGTGTTAGCGTGTTGTGTGTGTGTGCTAAGCGTTGTGTGTGTGTGCTAAGCATGTTGTGTGTGTGTGCTAAGCATGTGTGTGTGTTGTGCTAAGCATGTTGTGTGTGTGTGTGCTAAGCATGTTGTGTGTGCTAAGCATGTTGTGTGTGCTAAGCATGTTGTGTGTGTGCTAAGCATGTTGTGTGTGTGTGCTAAGCATGTTGNGTGTGTGCTAAGCATGTTGTGTGTGTGTGCTAAGCATGTGTGTGTGCTAAGCATGTTGTGTGCTAAGCGTGTTGTGTGTGTGTTAAGCATGGTGTGTGTGTTAAGCATGTCGTGTGTGCTGAGCATGTTGTGTGTGCTGAGCATGTTGTGTGTGTGTTAAGCATGTTGTGTGTGCTAAGCATGTTGTGTGTGTGTGCTAAGCATGTTGTGTGTGTGTTAAGCATGTTGTGTGTGTGCTAAGCATGTGTGTGCTAAGCATGTTGTGTGTGTGCTAAGCGTTTTGTGTGTGTGTGCTAAGCATGTTGTGTGTGTGTGTNCTAAGCATGTCGTGTGTGCTGAGCATGTTGTGTGTGCTGAGCATGTTGTGTGTGTGTGCTGAGCATGTTGTGTGTGTGTNCTAAGCGTGTTGTGTGTGTGTGTGCTAAGCATGTCGTGTGTGCTAAGCATGTTGTGTGTGTGCTAAGCATGTCGTGTGTGCTGAGCATGTTGTATGTGTGTGTGCTGAGCATGTTGTGTGTGTGTTGAGCATGTTGTGTGTGTGCTAAGCATGTTGTGTGTGCTAAGCATGTTGTGTGTGCGCTAAGCTGGGAGACTTACCGCGGATTTCCGCGCGTCGCCCATGGCCGTGTGTCTCTGCTCCTCCGGTGAACTGAGAATGAAATAAGCGACGGTGGTGGACATGGTTGTTGACATGTTGTTGTTGTTGACATGTTGTTGTTGTTGACGTGTTGTTGTTGTTGAGTGGTTGTTGAGTGGTTGTTGTTGTTGAGTTGTGATATGGTTGTTGTGGTTGTGATATGGTTGTTGAGTGGTTGTGATATGGTTGTTGAGTGGTTGTGATATGGTTGTTGAGTGGTTGTTGATATGGTTGTTGTGGTTGTTGATATGGTTGTTGTGGTTGTTGATATGGTTGTTGAGTGTGTGATATGGTTGTTGAGTGGTTGTGATATGGTTGTTGTGGTTGTGAGGTTGTTGAGTGGTTGTTGACATGTTGTGAGTGGTTGTTGAGTTGTGACATTGTTGTTGACATGTTGTTGACTGGTTGTTGACATGGTTGTTGACATGTTGTTGACTGGTTGTTGTGGTTGACATGGGTTGACATTGTTGTTGACATTGTTGTTGTGTTGACATTGTTGTTGTGGTTGTTGACATGTTGGTAAGGTTGTTGACATCGTTGTTCACATGGTTGAGGTTGTTGACATGGTTGTTGTGTTGTGGTTGTTGACATGTTGTATGGTTGTTGACATCGTTGTTGACATGTTTGTTGTGTGGTAAGGTTGTTGACTGGTTGTTGACATGTTGTTGACTGGTTGTTGACATGGACTAATGCATGTTGGTAAGGTTGTTGACTGGTTGAAATCGTGTTGTNGTTGTTGACATGGTTGTTGGTGGTGGTAGTAGTGGTAGTAGCTGGTGGTGGTGGTAGTAGTGGTGGTAAGTGGTGGTGTGGTAGTAGTGGTGTGGTAGTAGTGGTGGTGTGTGTAGTTGGTNGTNGTGGTGGTNGTGGTAGTAGTGGTGGTNGTGGTGGTAGTAGTGGTGTGGTGGTAGTAGTGGTGGTAGTGGTAGTAGTGGTGTGTGTGGTAGTAGTGGTGTGTGGTGTGTGGTAGTAGTGGTAGTNGTGTGTAGTGGTGGTAGTGGTGTGTAGTAGTGGTGGTGTAGTGGTGGTGTGGTAGTAGTGTGGTGTGTAGTGGTGGTAGTGGTGGTGTGGTGGTAGTGGTGGTGGTAGTAGTAGTGGTGGTAGTGGTAGTAGTGGTGGNGTNGGTGGTGGTAGTGTAGTAGTGGTGTTGTGTAGTATGTGGTAGTGTGTAGTGGTGGTAGTAGTGTGTGGTGGTAGTAGTGGTGGTAGTGGTGGTAGTGGTTAGATCGTGTAAACATTGACGATGTTTGTTGTTAAATCGTGTAAACATTCACGGGAAGAAAGTGTGACATTTAAGCGACTAATCCAATGAAAAAAACAACTTTTAGAAGGATTTCATTTTAAGGTTATTTACAGATAATCTACGGCTATTTTTAAGTCGTAACGAAGCCAAACGTTTAGCTTTGTTAAGGATAATTTAAACATTTTTAAAGATAATTTAAAGGATAATTTAAATATAATTTAAGTATAATTTAAAGCTAATTTTACGATAATTTCAGGATATTTTAAGTCTTAACGAAGCCAAACGTTTAGCTTTGTTAAGGATAATTTAAACATTTTTAAAGATAATTTAAAGGATAATTTAAATATAATTTAAAGAACATTTTCAGATAATTGAAGGATATTTTTTAAGTTTTAACGAAGCCAAACTTTTAGCTTTATTAAGGATAATTTAAAAGGAAATGTTAAGATAATTAAAATATAATTTATGGCTAATTAAAGATAATTAAAAGATAATTCATGATAACTAAAAAGATAATTTAAAGATAATTAAAGATAGTTTTAAGATAATTTCAGGATATTTAAAGTCTTAACGACGCCAAACTTTTAGCTTTATTAAGGATAATTTAAAAGGAAATGTTAAGATAATTAATAGAGAATTAAAAGATAATTTATGGATAACTAAAAGATAATTTAAAGATAATTTTACGATAATTTCAGGATATTTTAAGTCTTAACGAAGCCAAACTTTTAGCTTTATTAAGGATAATTTTAAATGAAACGTTAAGATAATTACTAGAGAATTAAAAGATAATTTATGATAACTAAAAGATAATTTAAAGATAATTTAAAGATAGTTTTAAGATAATTTCAGGATATTTTAAGTCTCAACGAAGCCAAACTTTTAGCTTTATTAAGGATAATTTTAAATGAAACGTTAAGATAATTACTAGAGAATTAAAAGATAATTTATGGATAACTAAAAGATAATTTAAAGATAATTTAAAGCTAATTTTACGATAATTTCAGGATATTTTAAGTCTTAACGAAGCCAAACTTTAGCTTTATTAAGGATAATTTAAAATGAAACGTTAAGATAATTAATAGAGAATTAAAAGATAATTCATGGATAACTAAAAGATAATTTAAAGATAATTTAAAGCAAATTTTAAGATAATTTCAGGATATTTAAAGTCTTAACGAAGCCAAACCTTTAGCTTTATTAAGGATAATTTAAAATGAAATGTTAAGATAATTACTAGAGAATTAAAATATTATTTATGGATAACTAAANGATAATTTAAAGATAATTTAAAGCAAATTTTACGATAATTTCAGGATATTTTAAGTCTTAACGAAGCCAAACTTTTAGCTTTATTAAGGATAATTTAAAATGAAATGTTAAGATAATTAATAGAGAATTAAAAGATAATTTATGGATAACTAAAAGATAATTTAAAGCAAATTTTACGATAATTTCAGAATATTTTAAGTCTTAACGAAGCCAAACCTTTAGTTTTATTAAGGATAATTTTAAATGAAATGTTAAGATAATTACTAGAGAATTAAAAGATAATTTATGGATAACTAAAAGATAATTTAAAGATAATTTAAAGCAAATTTTACGATAATTTCAGGATATTTTAAGTCTTAACGAAGCCAAACTTTTAGCTTTATTAAGGATAATTTAAAATGAAATGTTAAGATAATTAATAGAGAATTAAAAGATAATTCATGGATAACTAAAANGATAATTTAAAGATAATTTAAATTTTAAGATAATTTCAGGATATTTAAAGTCTTAACGAATCCAAACCTTTAGCTCTATTAAGGATAATTTAAAACGAAATGTTAAGAAAATTACTAGAGAATTAAAAGATAATTTATGGATAACTAAAAGATAATTTAAAGATAATTAAAAGATAATTTAAAGATAATTTAAAGCAAATTTTAAGATAATTTCAGATATTTTAAGTCTTAACGACGCCAAACTTTTAGCTTTATTAAGGATAATTTAAAATGAAATGTTAAGATAATTAAAAGAGAATTAAAAGATAATTTATGGATAACTAAAAGATAATTTAAAGATAATTTAAAGATAATTTTAAGATAATTTCAGGATATTTTAAGTCTTAACGAAGCCAAACCTTTAGTTTATTAAGGATAATTTTAAATGAAATGTTAAGATAATTACTAGAGAATTAAAAGATAATTTATGGATAACTAAAAGATAATTTAAAGATAATTTAAAGCAAATTTTAAGATAATTTCAGGATATTTTAAGTCTTAACGACGCCAAACTTTTAGCTTTATTAAGGATAATTTAAAATGAAATGTTAAGATAATTAAAAGAGAATTAAAAGATAATTTATGGATAACTAAAAGATAATTTAAAGATAATTTAAAGCTAATTTTAAGATAATTTCAGGATATTTTAAGTCTTAACGAAGCCAAACTTTTAGCTTTACTAAGGATAATTTAAAACGAAATGTTAAGATAATTACTAGAGAATTTAAAGATAATTTATGGATAACTAAAAGATAATTTAAAGATAATTTAAAGCTAATTTTAAGATAATTTCAGATATTTTAAGTCTTAACGAAGCCAAACTTTTAGCTTTACTAAGGATAATTTAAAACGAAATGTTAAGATAATTAATAAATTTAAAGATAATTTATGGATAACTAAAAGATAATTTAAAGATAATTTAAAGCAAATTTTACGATAATTTCAGAATATTTTAAGTCTTAACGAAAAACCTTTAGTTTTATTAAGGATAATTTTAAATGAAATGTTAAGATAATTATAGAGAATAAAAGATAATGTATGGATAACTAAAAGATAACTAAAGATAATTTAAAGATAATTAAAAGATAATTTCCGTCTTTTTAAGTCTTAACGAACCCATACCTTGATCGTTGGTGCGGCTTCTTTACAGTGCCGTGGCAAGCGCAGTCACGTGGCGCCAGCGGCGCTTATTGGTGGAGAGCTATATGGTAATTTGGATAAACATGGCCGTCAGGCTCCCAGGGGGTTTTGATTTTAGGATAAGCTCGGGATTTTTTTAAAAAAAGTCGTGCGTGGCACGTGAAATGTCGATATTAGTTCTTTATTAAGGTTAATTTTTAAGATAATGTAAATAAAACATGTTTTATTGAGTGTTCAATTTTATTTTATTCAAGATAATGTAAATAAAACATCCTTTAAAGTTAATTTTTTTCTTTAAGATAATGTAAATAAAACATCCTTCATTAAGTGTTGAATTTTCTTTTCTTCAAGATAATGTAAATAAAAATGTTATTAAGTGTAAAATTTTCTTTTCTTTAAGATAATGTAAATAAAACATGTTTTATTAAGTATTAGTTTTTTAAAGATAATGTAANTTTCATTAAGATNTTTNATTTTATTTTCTTTAAGATAATGTAAATAAAACATCCTTAATTAAGTGTTAATTTTATTAAGATAAAAATTAAACATTCAAATTTTAATTTCTTTTTCAAGATAATGTAAATAAAACATTTTATTAAGATTATTTTTATTTCTTTAAAATAAATAAAACTTCTTTATTAAGTGTTTAATTTTTTTNCAATAATNTAATAAAAATAATTAAAATTTTATTTTCTTTAAGTAATGTAAATAAAATCCGTTTATTAAGATTTAAATTTTTTTCTTTAAGATAATGTAAATAAAGCATCCTTTATTAAGTGTTTAATTTTTTTNCTTTAAGATAATTAAATAAAACATCCTTCATTAAGTTTTATTTTTATTTTTTTAAGATTGTAAATAAAGCATCCTTGATTAAGTGTTGAATTTTTTTTTTCTTTAAGTAATGTAAANAAACATCCTTCATTAAGTGTTAAAAAAATTTTTTTAAGATTGTTAAAACATCCTTTATTAAGTTTTAATTTTATTTTATTAAAGATAATGTAAATAAAACATCCTTTATTAAGTTTTATTTTATTTTCTTTAAGATAATATAAATTAAACATCCTTTATTAATTGTTTATTTTTTTTAAGATAATGTTAAATCCTTTATAAGTGTTTAATTTTATTTTCTTTAAGATAATGTAAATAAACATCCTTCATTAATTGTTTATTTTAATTTTCTTCAAGATAATGTAAATAAAACATCCTTCATTAAGTGTTTAATTTTTTTTATTTAAGATAATGTAAATAAACATCCCTTATTAAGTGTTTAATTTTTTTTCTTTAAGATATGTAAATTGAACATCCTTTGTTAAGTGTTTAATTTCATTTTATTTAAGATAATGTAAATAAAACATCCTTTATTAAGTGTTTAATTTTATTTTATTAAAGATAATGTAAATTAAACATCCTTTGTTAAAATTTCATTTTATTTAAGANAATGTAAATAAAACATCCATTAAGTTTTAATTTTTTTTCTTTAAGATAATGTAAATTAAACANCCTTTAAGTTTAATTTTTTTTCTTTAAGAAAATATTAAGTATTTTTATTTTTTTAAGATTGTAAATATAACATTCATTAAGTGTTAATTTCTTTCTTTAAGATTGTAAATTAAACACACATTGTATTTATTTTNATTAAGATAATGTAAATAAAACATCCAAGTTTATTATGTTTAATTTNCTTTTCTTTCGGAAAGATAATGTAAATTAAACACCTTTATTAAGTTTTTTATTTTCTTTAAGATAATGTAATTAACATCTTCTTGGTTCTTTCGGAAAGTCACGTGAGAAGGGAAATAATAAAACTAATAAAATAAAGACATTATCAAAATAATTCCACGACGTTTGGCACAACGCAAGCAGCGTCTCAGTGAAGAACAGGTCTGTCGGGGAGACAGCGTCTGAATGAACACCCAAGCTTGGATATGATTAGCGGAGGGGAAGAGCGCCTTGACAAATAATTTGCATATCAAGAGGAATTTAGCATATATGGAAATGCAGATATGGATTAGTACCAGACTACTTGTGAAATGCGTAGGAGNTGGCGGGGGTTTCAAAGCATATGATGCCCGTGCATTATGCAGGATTAGCAGCATCAAGGAGGGATATGGAAATGCAGGTATGTATTAGTACTACCATGCCGGCATTATGCGGATTAGCAGCATCAAAGGGAGGGATATGGAAATGCAGGTATGTATTAGTACTACCATGCCCGGCATATGCGGATAGCAGCATCAATGGGAGGGGATATGGGAAATGCAGGTATGTATTAGTACTACCATGCCCGGCATATGCAGGATTAGCAGCATCAAAGGGAGGGGATATGGGAAATGCAGGTATGTGATTAGTACTACTTAGCCCGTGCAGTATGCAGGATCAGAGCATCAAAGGGAGGGGATATGGGAAATAGTATGTGATTAGTATACTCATGCCCGTGCATTATGGGATTAGCAGCATCAAAGGAGGGATATGGGATGCAGGTATTGATAGTACTATTATGCCGTGCAGTATGCAGGATCAGCAGCATCAAAGGGAGGGGATATGGGAAATGCAGGTATGTGATTAGTACTACTTATGCCCGTGCATTATGCAGGATTAGCAGCATCAAATAAAGGGAAGGAATGTTCATAGTATGTAGCTGCAGTAACTAAACCACCACGTAAAAAACTAAAGTATAAACTACATAGTATCATCAGTATACTAAATATACTCTCCAATACTACTACTAACAGTAAGTCATACATTACAATTCTACGTCGCAAAAAATATAATATGCTTCCACTAAACTTTATTCTTTTACATCACCGGGTCTACCCGTACTATTACTGCATAGACAAACCCAACATTAATTATATACTGTATTACTATACCCAGGGCGGTTTCTTCATTAGGGCGATTGGGCGACGCACCACCAATGTCATTCAACCACAGAGTCACGCTAGCCGTACTGTGCCTCTGGATATAGTCCAATCAGCGTCATGTCACGTTCTGTGGAGTACCGCCTCTTTTTGGCGATTTCACTCGGCTGAGAATCGCCCCGAGTGTCCCGTAGACTTACATTCAAAGATGTTTTTTTCGAACGGCGGCGCTGAATGCATTCTCTACGGCTTCCGGGAGGGCTCGCCTAACGTGCTTACGTCATCATACGTAAGCACGTTTCATCCAACAATATAATTTGTCGCCACCTAGTGGAATCTTTAATAAAAGAAACTGAGTGGATTGTATTAATAGTGAGTATAGAAACAAACAAGATGTATTGTAAGAGTCACTTTATTTTCATTAATATTAAAGAAGTGAAGTTGCCTTTACATGCTTAAGCTGTTAATTTATCCATTGCATGGGTGGACCTTATCCTTATCAATCATCCAGACATTTGCCCCCCCTGAGAGATTTTGCAGGAGCCGCCACTGCACTACACTATACACTATACTATAACACTGCTATACACCACCCTGACCTTCGACTATACATTGTAATATTACACTGTGTATTATTCTACCCACCCAACTGTATACCACACTGCTGTATATTCACTATACAATTACGATACTATATATTACCTTATACATTGTATTAAACATTACAATTTATACATTTATTATTATACAATCCGCTATACACTATACCATTGACAGTCGCGTGAAAGGTACTAAGAGGAAGCAACGAAATATGTCAATGGGAGAGTGGTGGTAGAGTGGAGCAAAGAATCCATTCCCTGCGGAGAATACAAGATATAAGGTCAATGCCAGTGAGTGGAACGCGGTCTGAAAGTCACCGTAAACGCGGACACAATCAGTTAAGATCCGAAATGGTTTATTACGTCCTTCCAATGATTGCTGAGCCAGAATCCATCTTCTCGGTTGAAATTGTCTCCGTGTTTGTACATGTGGATCGCTCGTGAACGAATCTCCATGATAGCCAGATGGCTTGCATGAGAGATGCGTTGATTTAAGTCAGGAGTCGGAAACCTTTTTGACTGGAAGAGCCATAAAAGCCAAATATTTCTAAATATATTTCATTGAGAGCCATATAGTATTTTAACGTATAATAAATTAAATGTCTTACTTTTAATGCGACTTCTGGTGCCGCATGGTTTTGCTGATGGCCTTGTAGTCTGGTTCAAAACGTGGTGAGGTTGAGCTTCGTGCAGGCGTTGAGGCCCCGTGAAATTTATCTTCAAAACTAATTTCTGTTCACTTTAAAATGACACAGTATTATTAAGCAATATCACAAGTATTTGAAAATCAGTTCCAAACTGATTTTTTTTTTAATTTTCAACTCAAAATTGTCTGGGAGCCATATGCCGTCACCGGAAGAGCCATATATGGCTCGCGAGCCATAGGTTCCCACCGCTGCTTTAAGTGAAGACAAGTCCAGATATTGTGGCCAAGCTTGAGCAAATTATTGTTTTTATTCACAGCATAGCAATTATATTTTTATAGCAAAATATTGGGGGGGGGGGGGGGGGGGGGGGGGGGTGGGGNACATTTTGAGCATATTTGAATATTTGGGGAGAGATGTAATTATGGCTTTGCTCCATAAAATAGTTTATGGAGGGTTAAACCCTCCACCACCCGACACAGCCCATTCCTAAGTGGCTTGTCACGTAAACAGAAGGTGCCAATACTTTACCAGCACAGCACCGCTTGTTGACATGGTTGGTAAGGTTGTTAACATTGTTGTTGACATGGTTGTTGACATCGTTGTTGATATGGTGTGTTGGAGAGCAAATCCACAAGATCTACAATCTGACGATGCTACCAGTCACCTCGTGTGAGCAGCTGCCATCTGTGACTGCCAAGGTCGCTCCTCACAACATCTCGGATACGTAGCAGTAGTTGGGGCTCTAACACCCTTGGTACAATGCAGAATATTTGTTTTGTTAATTGGGGGAAAGGGGGTTGTTTGACCATGCTTCACCGCTCTGGTTAAATGGGAGCGGTGGTGCAGCGGTTTGCGCGCTGATGCGGTACGAACCGGGCGGACCGAGTTCGATTCCAGCTCACGGCAACCACAAACACCACCACCACAACCACAAACACCAACACTCACACCACCACCACAACCACAAACACCACCATCACCAACACCACCACCACAACCACAACACCAACACCACCACAAACACCACCACCAACACCACCACCAACACCACCACCACCACAAACACCACACCAACACAAACACCACAAACACCACCACCACCACCAACCACCACCAACACCACCACAAACACACNACCAACACCACCATAAATACTCACACCAACACACCAACACAACCACCAACACCACCACCACCACAAACACAATTNACACACCATCACCACAATCACAAACACCACCACCAACACCACCAACACCACCACCACAAACACCACCACTAACACCACCACCAACACCACCACAATCACAANCACCACCAACACCACCACCACAAACACCAAAACCAACAACACCACAAACACCACCACCAACACCACCACCACAAACACCACAACCACCACCACCACAAACACCACCACCACAAAACACCAACACAACCACAAACACCACCACAACACCACCACCACAAACACCACAACCACCACCACCACCACAAACACCACCAACACCACCACCACAAACACCAACACAGCCACCACAAACACCACCACCANCACAANCACAAACACCGCCACCACAAACACCACCACCACCACACAACACACAACCACACCACACCACAAACACACCAACACCACCACCACAAACACCAACACAGCCACCACAACACCACCACCAACACAACCACAACACCGCCACCACAACACCACCACCNACACCAACCACACAAACACCACAACCACCACCACCACCACAAACACCACCAACACCACACCACAAACACCAACACACCACCACAAACACCACNACCAACACAATACCACAAACACCGCCACCACNACAACACCACCACCACCAACACCACAAACACCACCAACACCACCACAAACACCACCACACAAACACCACCACCACAACTCCATCAATGACAGCGATTTTCTGAAACCGGTCCTAGGCCTCCCCTAGGTCGACTCAGCCTTAAAATGGTACCTAGTTCTGTGTGTAGTAAACATCGCCACTGGGAGACAAAGGCGGCCGGGCGTGGTGCTGGCCACCCACCCCTCGTGTGCCACCAGTAGCCTTCATAGGTTCGCTAACAGCACTTGCCCCTACAGTCTGTTAAGGCTACACGGGGATCTTTGTCTGTGTCTACCTTCATAGGTACTGCTGCTACTAGCTACTAACAGCACTTGCCCCTACAGCCTGTTAGAGGCTACACGGGGGATCTTTATGTCTATTCATAGGTGCTCGCTAACAGCACTTGCCCCTACAGCCTGTTAGAGGCTACACGGGGGATCTTTGTCTTTGTTATAGATGTACCACTACTTAGCCGTGCTTGACATTGGGTCTGTAAGTGAACGCGTTGTCGTAGCAACCACAACAACAACAACAACAGCGTAGGAAGAGCGACGCTCACAACAACGAGCGGAGCGCCGGGCGGATAAAGTCGGAGAGGGTTGTCACAGTGGGAATGTACCCGTGACCTCCTCCTGCACATAGCCTGTGTGTGTAGTGTGTGGTAGTGTGTGGTCTGTGTGTATGTAGTGTGTGTAGGGTGTAGTGTAGTGTGTGTGNNGTGTGTGTGTGTGTGAGTGTGTGTATGTAGAGTTGTATGTNGTGTGTGTGTATGTAGAGTGTGTATGTAACGTGTGTAGTGAGTGTGTATGTAGTGTGTGTATGTGAGTGTGTGTGTAGTGTGTGTGTATGTAGAGTGTGTATGTACCCGTGTGTGTATGTGAGTGTGTATGTNGTGTGTGTANGTAGAGTGTGTATGTGAGTGTGTGTATGTAGTGNGTGTATGTAGAGTGTGTGTAGTGTGTATGTAGTGTGTGTATGTAGAGTAGTGTATGTAGTGTGTGTATGTATGTGTGTGTGTATGTAGTGTGTGTATGTGTGTGTGTATGTATGANTGTGTAGTGTGTGTGTGTATGTGTGTGTGTGTGTATGTAGTGTGTGTGTGTGTGTGTGTATGTAGTGTGTAGTAGAGTGTGTATGTNGTGTGTGTGTAGTGTGTGTATGTAGAGTGTGTATGTNGTGTGTGTGTGTAGTGTGTGTATGTAGTGTGTGTAGTAGAGTGTGTATGTAGAGTGTGTGTGTAGAGTGTGTAGTGTGTGTGTGTATAGTNGTGTGTGTAGTGTGTGTGTGTGTGTGTGTATGTGTGTGTATGTAGTGTGTGTATGTAGANTGTGTGTGTAGTGTGTGTGTGTGTGTGTGTGAGTGTGTGTAGTAGTGTGTGTAGTGAGTGTGTATGTGTGTGTGTAGTGTGTGTATGTAGGGTGTGTGTATGTAGAGTGTGTGTATGTGTGTGTGTATGTAGAGTGTAGTATGTGTGTGTGTATGTAGAGTGTGTGTATGTATGTGTGTGTGAGTGTAGTGTGAGTGTGTGTANGTAGAGTGTGTGTATGTAGAGTGTGTGTATGTAGTGTGTGTATGTAGAGTGTGTGTATGTGTGTGTGGTGTGTGTGTATGTAGAGTGTGTGTATGTAGTGTGTGTATGTAGAGTGTGTGTATGTNGAGTGTGTGTATGTAGTGTGTGTATGTAGAGTGTGTGTATGTAGGGTGTGTGTATGTAGAGTGTGTNTAGTAGAGTGTGTGTATGTAGAGTGTGTATGTGAGTGTGTGTAGAGTGTGTGTATGTAGAGTGTGTGTATGTAGTGTGTGTATGTGTGTGTGTGTATGTNGTGTGTTTAGTGTGTGTATGTAGTGTGTGNGTAGTGTGTGTATGTAGTGTGTGTGTATGTGTGTGTGTATGTAGAGTGTGTGTATTTAGAGTGTGTGTATGTGTGTGTGTGTATGTAGAGTGTGTGTAGAGTGTGTGTATGTAGAGTGTGTGTGTATGTAGAGTGTGTGTATGTAGAGTGTGTGTATGTAGTGTGTGTGTATGTAGTGTGTGTATAGAGTGTGTGTAGTAGAGTGTGTGTATGTAGAGTGTGTGTATGTAGAGTGTGTG